>WYDI02018982.1:0-10318 GCA_009867235.2 Psittacus erithacus | reverse complement strand
TGAGGCACTGGAATGGGCTGCCCAGGGAAGTTGTGAATGCTCCATCCCTGGTGGTGTTCAAGGCCAGGTTGGAGAGAGCCTTGGGTTGCATGGTCTAGTGTGAGGTGTCCCTGGCCATGGCAGGGGGGTTGGAACTGGATGATGTTAAGGTCCTTTCCAACCCTAACTATTCTATGATTCTGTGATAACCTGAAAGTTAAAAAAAGGACCAATTTTCCACAATGGTCCAAACATCTCCAAAGTCTGTTTTCTACTTGCAGGTGGTGAGTAGGCACTTTAAACCTGCACCTTCATGGAAGTCAGAAAGTCCTAAGACTCTGAGACTTACTCCATGGCTCCTCTCAAATATTACATGGACAAACCCTACAAATAAAATATATTTGAGAGAGAACTAAGACCTAAAACCCCAAGAAACAACTTGCGCTACAGCATCCCTCCCTCCTCTCCCCCCCCACCATTAAAAGCAGTTTTGTTTCGATAGCCATCCCCGTGTTTGCAATGCATATATTAGACTCAATAAAGCTGATCAGAAACACACATTCTTTTTATACAACTAGAATGTAATGTAAAAGTTGGAAAAAATATTAGCAAACAACGTTACTTCATAAACTGCCTGGTTTAAAAACCCTTAAGGGTGTTGTTAATTGTGTGTTTCAAGGATTTTTCTTTTACTTTCTCTTTTACATAGGGACTAAATCCCTGAACCACTCACTGGTTTCTCATTCTCCATATTCTAAGACAACTGCTCACCAAATCAGGGGGTGCTCACCAAAGCGCACTTCAAGAATCAGCTCTGGTTTCTAACGCACATCTTTCCAACTGTGGCTGAGAGTTTCACTTTTTGAGTAGAATCACAGAATCAACCAGGCTGGAAAAGACTTTCAAGATCATCCAGTCCAAACATTACTCCAGCACTGCCAAGGTCACCACTAAACCAGGTCACTAAAGGCCTCATCCATATGTTCTTTTGAACACCTGCAGGGATGGTGATGGCACCACTGCCCTAGGCAACCTGTTAGTGCAGGACCAATAAAAGAGCTTCCACTAAGCCGTTAGGCCTGCACATTTAAGTTAAAGAAATAAACAGTTAATGTTAATAGTTAACTATGTAGTTAATTCATGCCTTACATGTATATCTTACATCAGGTCATTAACAGTAATAATTTTAAAATAGTCAAAGTTCTGTGGTTGGTGTGGTGATTATTAAGTGTAATGGACACAGTCACCCTTCTACTATTCAGTATCTTTAAGAGTAAGCCATCAATATTGTTCACAATGACTGCATGAAACACCGCTCTGAAAGCTGCTTTGCACAGGCGTCCCACGGCTGCAGCATGTTTCTAGGTTCCCCTCTGGCCTGCTTCCATTTGAAAATCTCTTGTTTCATTTTCTCTGACAACAGAGGTAAATCAACTGTTTAAACCATGGAGACTGAGAGTTCAACCACTTTATTTGTTAGCGGTATTATTCAGAAAACACAACGAGTTTTTCATGGGAGGCTTGATGCTGTACCAATTCAAGTTAACTGAACTGATTTCAGCTGACGAGAATTAAGCCTGGGGAGGGGCTGGAGTACACTATACATTGTACTAAATAATTAGCAATACCCACAGATAAACTCTTTGATACATTACTTACGTAATGTAAATATTCTGGCCCATTTAGCAGCTCTGATTAAGCTAAATAAAAGTTTTGTAAACTTTTGTTAAATACAAAATTTTTTGTTAAATCCATCCATGCAGAATTTATTCCAGAAAAATTTTGTATTTCTATTTCTTGTTAAATTCAAACAAACTTTGAAAGATCCTGTTCAAGAACTTTGATCTATTTTTTTGTCTTCTGTCATTTTAATTCAACTTGCTTTAAAAAGCAAAAAAATATTTGGGGTTTTTGTCTAGAATTTCTGCTCCTAAATTGAAGTTAAGATGACTGGTTTTAACCAAGAAAAATTAGGCTTTTATAAATTCAGCTCTGCTTAGTTCCTGCAGCAGCAGTACAGAAAGGCATCCTTGCAACTGACCAGAAGTCAATGTTCAACAGTCACCAATGACATAAGGTTAGTAGGGAGAGCATAATACAACAGTGCTTGCGGCAGCTAACTCCATACACACACACTATATAATGTATTTGGTACTCCCATCATATACATCAACAAGTGAACAACAGGTTATCAATAAAAGAACCTTTTGAGTATCCTCGTTTGTACCATTTCTATTCTGACGTTCATGAGTGGTCTGGAGGCCGCTGAAATCTCCTGAATGAGCAGTGTGAATTGATGTGCAAGTCAGGTGTCCTATGCACTGCACCTATTACTTTTCCAAATTTAGCTAGGAAAAATAAATCAGTTGGTAGAACAGAAGATAACTGCTCCTCAGCCATGCCTGCTCACAGCCTGACATCTTGCTGTAAATTATTAGCATGAGTTTGAGATACGATATGGGACTGAGCTGGCACAGCCTAAGCATGCACTATGTTCCTCCTCTCTATTGACAGGGCAGTTGGCACTCACTCTTCTTTCTTCTTCTATTCTTCTGACACAAAGGGATAAGAGCACTCCCTCACTAGCAAATATTATCTTCTAAAAGTTTCTCTCAAAGCAAAGGAAAACCATAAAAGAGAAACAGACAAAACCAAAGAACCACTGGAAGATATAAAATCTGGAATTTTTCTGGAAGAAGCTCAAAACCTTCTAAATAAGATTAAGTAAATATGTCAGAGTGAAGATTACCAGGAGTAGATGTGACTCTTTTCTTCCATTCCACACTTCATTTCACAGCAAAACAAACCATGAAAGTATGTTCCGGATTCACATGTGAAATAATTGAACATTAAGACCTTGTCCCAAATAGGTGTTTATATTTGTAGGCTCATCTCCACAGATGGTTCTCCACCTACACATATCTAGATGGTGTCCAGACATGATGGCACTCTACCAAACCACCAGTATTATTAACAGCAGAGTTTGCTCTTCCTTATGCATGAGCAACCAAAGTAGGTTGTAACACTATTTTGTCCCTATCGCTTATGAGGCAATTTAATACTTCAAAGCACCACACAAACATTAACAAATTGATCTGGAGTCTTTTACAGCTTATTCTACAGAAGTAAATTCTACAACGTTGAAAATCCGCATTCTACAACCCTATGTTTTGTGCCTTCATTTCATGCACTGGGGAATAAAATCTTCATTTATGTGACTTCCAGCGTAATTACTTCTGAAGGAATTAGTTAAAGAGAATAAGAAAACAGCAGAACAAGGCAAATGATGTCCATGGCACAATACATTTACAGCCTTCTTCACACTGCTGTGAAGGAGCTCTCTCCTCTCTGTGCCAGGGTTTCTCAAAGTATCTAAATTTCAGCTGAATACATTGACAGATAAACACTGCCACATAATTCCCCTGTTCTGATGTAGCATTACATCCACACAATGAAAACTGCCAAAAGATTCCTTCTTAAAGAAAATGACCCACTTCCAAAAATCAGCAGGTTTTTGTTCCAGGTGGAGTATGAATATTTATACCTAAAAGTGATGTTGCCAGCAGCAAACATTCCAAGCAGGATTACTCAACGTTAGCATTTCAACATCCTGAAGGACAATCCTCTAATAATTTTCCTAGCTTTTAGAACTATAAATTGTAGATCGGGTGGCTACGTGTAAGGAGAACAATGAAAAATTAATCTCCTTTAGAACCTTAAAATGTGCATTTAATGATTTATATCCAGCCACTTAATAATTGAATTTGCAGTATATCAAGGGAACTGGGCAAGTCTGGGCTTGTGGTTAACAGCTTTAAACCAGTTTCTGTTTTTGCCAGGCACTAACAAAGTTTTCTCATTGAGCACCACTGTTCAGGCCAGCATAAACTTATCACAATGACACTAAAATCAAGTTCAAACCTGAGATCAGTTGCTCAAGAACAGACTGATTCTGACAACTCTTAATAGAGCACACTTGAAGAAAATAAGTCAAGAAACATTACATAGAAACATATAACGGTTTGGGTTGGAAGGGACGTTAAAGATCATACAGTTCCTACTGCCCTGCCATAGGCAGAGCGTTCTTCCACTAGCACATCCTCCCCAAATCCTCACAAATATCCCTTATATCAAGACATTATTTCTATCTAGATTATGCCTGCTTTAAGTTCAACAGACAGTAAAACTTTGCTAGTCTCTGATCAGCCTTTCTTCGAACTGATCATCCCGCTGCAAGGCGCTTCAAACAAGCTTAAACCCCTCCGGTTTAATACTAAAGCACATTTGTTTGCAAAGAATGTACTGTTAAAATGATGCATCTTACGAAGTTCAAATTTACAAGTCTTAGAATTGATTCCAACTGCTTTTGTGTGGAGAGGCGCAGGGGTCCTGCAGACGTTCTCTTTCTTCCCTTCCTTAAATGAACTATTTAAGCAATGCCATTCCACAGCACTTGCACAAACATTACTGCCTAATGAAAAAGCTTTTATTGCCTTGTGCATGTTTCCCCTTGGAAGATCGGAATATATCTGTAAGTTTTTCCACATACAGGAAGGATTTAAAACCCCACAATCCAAAACAAGAAATCTTCTCAAAAATTAGAAGGCATACAGGGGTAATGTTTATACATAGCTACAGTATATATGGACAGCGGGGTGTTTCTGTGCCCGTGACCATGTATGCAGAGGGTTTAGATTTAACAGTCTCATAGCTCTTTGCATAATCTGGGTGGTATGTAAACAGAAATTAATGTACCTTCAGTTTTTTAGCCACTTGATGAATACTCTGAGCCATGTTTAATTAAGCATGGATCTGCACAGAGAAGCAAAAAGGTTTTGCAAGTACATCCAGTGAATGACAGGGAAGTAGGAATTAGAATTCACAGCAGTTCCTAACTTCCAGACTGTAATTTTTTTTTTTACCTACTCACTGAACAGGACGTGCTGCAAAAGTGCTCTGTGAAGAGAGAGTGTGATGAAATAGTAAGGGGAAAATAGACAGTAAACATCTTTCCTTGTCTTTTGATAAACCTCACAATGAAGAGGATCAAAGCTGTAATCCTCCTTTCCCTCCTTGCTTTCATGAGTATCCTGTCAGTTCCTTCCTCCTCCCAGACAACTGGAAATCATCCTGTGATGAGCAGTTTGGATGCTTTAGGGTGAACAGGAGAGACCAGTGTATCACAAGTGTAATTAAGTTTTAAACCGGTCTTTTGGGACTCCAGTTAAACAGAAAGCCACTCTTCCTCTTTGTGTTTTTCTGATTTCAACAGCACCAGGAATTAAACTTTCAAATGTGCACATCGCTGCTCTGAAGGTTGTCCACATTACAGAGCATCTGGGTGCCCTTTCTACACAGCCACAGTGTACTGATATCACAGCATCTGGGGGGAATATCTCTTGGCTCTTTTTACTGAAACTCCTCCTACTCCTCCCCAATCAACTGTGCAAAACCTTGGAAGCATTTGCAGATGGAATAAAGCAGCATATAAGTTACAGGAAAACACTGGAGACCTCACAATATTTAGAGTGCATCCTTAACTACAGACTGGCATCCGTCTCCTCACAATTAAGCAAAATTCACATCTGAATCTACATCTCCAGTCCATAAAGAATTATCTCCCAGAAGATGTATATGCAAGGACAGCAACAGGACTCAGAATAAACTTTTAAGTTCAAAGGCCAACATGTATACTTCCATTAGAAAACTATCACAATGCAGTGACTACAATGTCGTTCAGTAGTTGATTAAAAGGATAAGTGTAAAAAGAGACGGTCTATGCTTAATACAGGCTCTACATATATAGCAGCAAAGGCAATTATCAAACCTTGCCCAATCCTGTGAAAGTCTGGTGTGTGCATTTGTTGAAGTCTGTATTGAAATAGGGGTATGAAACCAGAATGAGCCAGGTCCATTCTGCAATAAGACTAGACACACAAAAGAACAATCTTATTTCTCTTTCATTAAATACCACAGGCACCTTTGCTATTCTGAAGTTTTACTGACTTCATAGAGTTTGCATCTTGCCTTGTTTTAGGACTGCATGTAGCTGTGTTTTAAGAGCACAAGTCTGTTCTTTAACAGTTACTTGTCCGAGATTATGCAGTTAGTTACTCAGGAGTTTTCAAATGCTTCAAGTACTGCAGAACATTTCTAGGTTATTGATACTACCATCTATTGTTGTTCCTAAAGTAACACCTTAAAAACCGGCTAGTTGTTACAGCACAATGGCAACCAGTGCTTTTCTGCAGCTACCTGCTGTAACTGAAATCCCCAACTTTTGCAAGCTTTAGCTTGTATTCAGCATGACAGATCATGAAGCCACATTCTACCTCATCCTCTTTCTCTGTGTTTCTTGAAGGCTTTCTCTCTGTCTGCATAGTCCTGCACAGGAGTGTATGTTCTTCAGTCAATTCACGCTTATCATTGAGCAGGAAGAGCACATACCTAGGCCCAGAGCAGGGGGTTAATTAACTGTACAAGGTACGGAGCTAGTGCTAGGGCTTTTACATGTATACAGATAGTAAACAGAGCTAACACTCCAGGGAAAATGCAGTAGGTTTTGTGCTCCTCACTTCCTCATTAAAAGATGAGTTTAGCAGTAGCTCTCAACTTGACTAAGAAAGAGCTCATCTCAAACACTGACACTGGAACACTCAGTTTAAGGCTCTTTTCAGACCGGAATAAGATCTTCCAAATGGACAAATGAAAACATTTACCTCCTTGTCATAGCGCCTGTTCAGCTCTACCGCAGTTACTAACGGTTGGATGCACAAGAGAAAAGCACTGGTTATTCACTATCACATGAATACTTATCAGACAACACAGTAACAAAACCTGTTTGCAGACAGCATCACTCCTCTTGGCCATAGTGCCAGCAGAGCTGCAGCAATGTTAATGCCCTGGAAGAGTTTTAGGAAAAAAAATGCCAAACCAACCATTTTCAGAACATCTTCCTAAAATGCTGCAATAGGGGGAGTTTTCCAGCCCAGAAAAAAGAATATTGTCAAATACGCAAGTGAACATATTAAGAGTGATGGCACATGCACTGCGTTCAGACAGGGATACCAAGGAACACAAACGGGAAAACAACAGTTAGACTTCTATTCAAATAATACAAATCCAAGAGAATCCCTTTTGTGAGACTGGTACCACTCCATATTCATGATGCATGTATATGCCTTGAGGAGGAAGTTGGATTAGGCAGCCTCTGGAGCTCTTGCTGTACCTACAGCTTTCCATTTACAATACCCTATCAAACACCAATTATGGTATCAGACATAAAAATGTAACAGAAGTTTTATACTCGAGTGTACCCTCTGACTGAACTTCTCCATCTTTTTTCACTTCTTCACAATCTTATTTCTTATCACTGGGGCATAACTCACTTCCAAGAAGCAACCTGTAGGAGTTTGTGTCTCTAGAGCTGAACTACGTGCTGTATGAACAGAGCTCTTTGAAGGGGATGGGATATGACAAATGTAAGCTAGGGTCAAAGGATGTTTCCTACCTCCTCCATGTAAAGGAGCCTACCTCTGCCTACTGTCAGTGAGCTCAGAGTTTCTCACTCTTTAGGCGGAGGGTAGGAGGAGACAGTTTTCCTGGAGTTTCTTTCTTCACTGTAGTGGTTGTGGTAACTTAGTGGGGAGAAGGAAGGGAGTTGTTCATTTGTTTTCATTAGTTTTGGTCATTTACAATTCTGGTCTGGCTGACCTGGCTGCTGTTTGTCCAGAAACAACCTGACTGAATCAGCACACCAGTGAAAAATTACTGAACATGATGTGGGTTGGAACTAAATGATCTTTAAGGTTCCTTCCAACCCAAACCATTTTATGATTCTATGTTAAAGCTTCACAGATGTCTTTCCTCTCAAACACATTACCCATTACCCCGCTACCATATAAATCAATTATGACTGGGGATTTTCAGGGGACACAGAAGCAGAAAAGAGATCAGCACACCTCTTATAAGTGCCTGTTTTAAAAGGTAGGTTTTTATGTATTTAAGTTTTTTAAATCCACATTTGTGATCAACTAAATCAGACCATCCATATTCTTACCCTTTAGCATTGTCTTTAGCATTTTTTTAACAATCAAATGATAAATATGTTAATCAAAAGCAACTGCTGTATATTGATCTCAAATATAAAGATGCCCTACAGCATTAGACTGAAGTTACCCTTTAGAATTCTTGATTCCAAAAGTGATTTTGTGGAAGCCATATCGCTAGCTTCCTGTTATAGATTCCACTACACTTTGAAACGTGAGTGCAGAAAAGCTGCCGTCTTTAGTAGCTTGATCATGCATTTAAAGTCTAACACCCCTACCCCCCCAAAACCAAACTGTACCAAAAAATGCAAGCAAAAAGTAATTTTACTTTCTCTTTTTACTTATGTTGAATCAACTCTGCACAATTCAAAAGGAAAAAAGAAATGTTCCTATTCCAATTCATGCATAAAAACCAACCTGATACTTTCTACCCAAGCTCCGAGTGCAGGACAAATTCTCACTGGGGCTATGCCTGTGTAAGACCACAGAAAATAAGAGCAGCTGTGGAAAATTTACAGCCTTTTTGGTAGTATTTAGGGGCTTCCTCCTTTACATCAGCGGGCAGCAAGAGTGCAGATACCCACCATGGGCTACCATTTGAGTCTGATTTCCTGTGTTTTAGTCAAAGCCAGAGATTAACACATAAACAAAGGCTTTGCCTGTACGAGATTTCAAAGACACCTCATTGCTTTCTGCTTGGTTCTGGCACCCACGATTCTACATTGAAACACTCAGGAATCACAACATCAATGCTCAGGCAGAATTTAGAAGTTCTGTTTCCAACTAATTCAGCTGGAAATTCGCTAAACAAAAATCATAATGCCTGAGGATTCAGATTGCTCTCTGCTGTCAAAGAGCTCCCAAAACCTCTTCTCAGCCGCTCTTCCTACGCACAAGTCAAGTGGTGCAAATTCACCTCTCCAATGTTCTTCTCAAGAACCATTTCAGATTCTTTTTGTACTTCATCTTCATACTTCCTATGTTAGGTTATTCCGAAAATAGTATCAATGGAGGCAAACTAAACACGAAGCTTTAACAGGAATTTTCCACGAGCAACTGTAACAATCACCTTCCCTTATACTTAAATACTACTCGTTCAGGAGTACTAAACACGCGTTGTGCCTGCTTCATGCATGCGGCTAATATGCGGATTAGGTATTCAAGTAGAAGAAGACAGAAACAACCTGCCTTCCTTTCTGCCCTTCAGGAGCTACAGGTACAGGTACTGCAGCTGCATCACTGAAAAAGGAGACTACTGAGCCATGGACTGGGTTCAAGGTTGTGGTTACACAGCTGTTTACTCCAGGATAAATCCAGCCAACTGCCAAATGAAAGCTGTTTCACACTTCCTTTGTTTCAGCCCTTCGTTTCTGCCACCTCCCTTATGCCAAAAGCAGCATTCATTGAACTGTATGCAAGCCAAGTGAACAAACTGGATCATGCTCAAAACCCAGCACATCTCAGCATTAGTCTTCAGCCAGGCAACTTTTTGACTCCAGTTACTGCACAGCAACACAAGCACTAATTCTGGCACAAGGCAGGGGCAGAATCAAGCAGTTAGACCAGGCAGGAGGCAAGTCAAAACCTTCACAGCAGTAGTCTAACTTGAAGCTTAATCAAAGTGGCAATATAATCACAACCTACAACACCACAAGGTACAGGATCGTAACTCCGTTTTGCCCCTGAAACATACTGAATTTGGTGCCTCGGAAGCACAACACTGTAACCACTGGTTCCAGAGGAAGATGAAGTAAAGAAGCGCAATCTGACTTTCCTTGCTCCTGCCTAGTGCTTCAGTAACTCCAGATAATGACACTACAAAGTGTTATCACAAGCCCAACCACAGGATGTTCTTAAATAAGACATTTCTTCTGCAACCTGTTCATGGTCTTTCAAGGACCATTAGGAAAAGACAAAGAAAACAGCAGCTTTGAAAAAAGCAGGTTTGGGGGGATTTTTAAGTGCAAGATGAACATCTATTAAAAAAGCAGATACTTTCCTATTCTGAGTTAGCAAAGGCCTGTTGCAAAAATAAAAGTACAAAAGCTCATTAAATGTTTATCTTTGTTGTGGTTTAAGCCTAGCCGACAACCCAGAAATCACGCAGCCGCCTGCTCACTGCCCCCACTTCTTATTCTTCTCCCCCCCCCCCCGCTCCCAGAGGGATGGGGAGGAGAATCAAAAGAATGTCACTCCCATGGGCTGAGATAAGAGCAGCCCAGTAACTGAGGTATAACACAAACCACTGCTGCTGCCACCAATAATAATAATGATAAGGGAAATAACAAGGG
>WYDI02018978.1:0-12869 GCA_009867235.2 Psittacus erithacus | reverse complement strand
TTTGATGCAGCCCAGGATACAGTTGGCTTTCTGGGCTGTGAGTGCACACTGAAGCCGACTCATGTTCATTTTCTCATTGACCAACACCCCCAAGTCCTTTTCCACAGGGCTGCTCTGAATTTCTTCTCTGGCCAACCTGGAGCTATGCCTGGGATTGCCCCGACCCAGGTGTAGGACCTTGCACTTGGCATGGTTAAACTTCATAAGGTTGGCATCAGACCACCTCACAAGCCTGTCAAGGTCCCTCTGGATGGCATTCCTTCCCTCCAGCATATCAACCGAACCACACAGCTTGGTGCCATCGGCAAAATTGCTGAGGGCGCATTCAATCCCACTGTCCGTGTCGCCAACAAAGGTATTGAACAAACATGGGGGTTTTGTTGTTTGGTTGGTTGTGTCTGGTTTTTTTGGTTGGTTAGTTGGGTTTGGATTTTATATTTTTCTTGTTTTTCTTGTGGTTTCTTATTGTTGTTTGGGGGGGTTTATTTGTTACAAATGCAGATGCAAATGGGGGGGGTATATTTGTTACAAATATAGAGTGGACTCCTGTTTCAGAAATAAACACATACCTCCAAGCAAACTTTAATCACTGATGATCTTACAACAGATGTTAATTGTAACAGTTGTTACCTAAAACTAAGACTGCGTTAAGTGATGCGGAAAACTTAAAAGAGCAGTAGGTAGAGTTTGCAGCCTCCACTGACTGAAGATGCAGAGATGCCAATCCACCACCATCAGCTTCTGAATTCTTTTTTTAACTAAGATCTCACAACAGCCTTGACTAAAAATTTCCACTTGTCTGGGAGAACTCTTTCATTGCAGCTGAAAGTGATGCAGTTCCACAGCGGCTGTCACTTAGCCCAATGACCTCAGCGTCTCAAAATGAAGCCTTTGGCACTTCAGAAAGCTAAGTGGTACTGAACACTGCACTGTGACTGTAGCAACACTGCTTACCACAAGCCTGTCACATTGGTCTTCTAGTTTTCACACTTATTCCCACCAGAATCCCCTCTAACCTAGCCACTGCAGCCTGTGCCAGTAACAGCATGAAGGCCACTTCCAACTGCTGACCTAGGATCACAGGCATCTGCCAGCGTCTTCCTCCGTTCCAAATTCTCCACTCACAGCACAAAGATTTCTTGAAAGGGAGCCTGAACTTTCTAATGTGTTCGTGTAAAACTTGCACTGTGAACTAAGGTCTGGTCACAAGCACCACTACCTTCCACACCAGATGCATGGCAAGTTTCCTAGTTTTGCCTGCTGTAGTACAAATACATAGCAACATATACTTAAGGCGGGGGACCAACCCTTTACTCCCTCCCAAGAAACCCTTTCTGAAACAAGACACTCCACTGCACACAGCTCTCTCCAGGGGAAAGGATGAGACAATAAACAACACATGACAGATGTTAGTTCACTGCTTAATGCACTTGTGGAAGCTACTCAAATACTATGGCAATGAGCGTGGCATGGAACAGAACAAGCATATGCCATTACTTCTCATTTCCAATTTAAAAAATATGGGTAAGATTTTATTTAAAACTGTTGCAGAAAACAACTGCCATTGGAAAAAAACTAAAAAACCTCAAGCCTTTAGAAGATCTGAGGACAAATGGACGAGTGTTGCATAACACCCTCATTATGCCCAGTGCTATTTAAAAAGATGCTATACTTACTGGCAAGCATCTAGCTGCCAGATATTTTCTTTCAAAATCCTATATAGAAGCATTAAAACTAACTATAAATCCAAGCTGAAACTTGCTGAACACCAACTCTTTCAAACTGCAATCTGATTTACAGACTTTTAGCTTGAAGAAGTGCAAGAAATTGAGGGGCTGGAGACAGGATCTGCACACCACTGGTGTGTGTAGGAACAGGCCTTCATGAAAAAAAACCCAGGACAACCCAATACAAAAAAACCTCACCCACAAAAAAGCCGGCAAACCAAAATCTAAATGGGATTTA
The DNA here is from genome assembly GCA_009867235.2 of Psittacus erithacus. NCBI lineage: Eukaryota > Metazoa > Chordata > Aves > Psittaciformes > Psittacidae > Psittacus > Psittacus erithacus. The sequence continues at coordinate 10,904 of WYDI02018978.1, read as the reverse complement.
AAATCCTTGTTTTCAGAAGTAATTACCAGATAAGATGGGATTAAAAGTGCTACATTCTGCTCATGTTTCTCAGAAGAGATTTTCTGTAATGCCAAGGAAGATACATGAATTATTAAAAGGGAGCAGAAGAGTACTGACCAGTACTTCCACATATAGACATGGCATTAATAATTACTTTTAGATTCAGATACTTGATTTGTTCCTTGACTCACAACTACAGCTTCATGTGGGAACAACTCTATTCAATTTAATAGAATTACATCAAAGTTCTAGCCTCTGAAGAGCTGTCTTGAAAAAAACAAAAATTAGTACTTTCTTGTAATAATAGAAAGGTGTGCTGGTTTTATGACAATGCAAGTGACTGAACCAGAGAAAAAATATTATAGACATATTAAGCAACTACTACGTTGATTAAGAGGTATGAACAAAATACATGACATTTAAGGCACAAACTCCCTTACAAATTCACTGTCACAATTCCTGTGAAACTAGAGGCTTTAAATGTATTAATTTCCTTATAAAATAGGGATAAATGTAATTTCCAATGCTCAGTTGTAATATTGGTGTATGCACATAATCATACAATAGATGCTCACATAACTCACTGAAAAGATTTTACCTTTCTCCAAACCTCTCTTTTTTAATAAAAAGTCCCGTTTAAAAAATTATTTTTAAAATTACGTTATCTGCAAGGAAGATTCAATGAGTTGCTTGAAGGACCTTATCTTGATAATCCCCCTCCCATTAGGCTTATGCATCTCATTCCAGAGTACCTGGAATCATTTAACATATTTATATAAAATGCAGGTGCTTGCCACTTCATTTCCAGAAACACGCACAAAGACAAATCTTGCTGAAATGGGAGACGGTTCTAGTTTCCCAATTTTCACAGATTTTCTATGGCATATTCCACCAATCGTTTACTACAACCTTCTTTTTCACATATATTTGAAAATTCCTAATGCTTTGCAAATGACTGAGGAAGAAAAGAGCAAAGCAGTCATTGCAGAAAAATACAAATAAACGCCAAACCCCACTGTGAAGTTATTTAATTATATTCTGAAAGTATGCAAATAAATTATTCAATTTACTGCCATTCATTTCCATACTATTTTCCCTTTAGCAAAACGATCTAACACACATAAAGCAGAGAATACCCTGTGTCACACAAACTCCTGACACTTTCGGGTTCCACTCCGTACAATTCATATCCTGATTAACTCATACCTTTTTATGTGAACCTGGAGGAACCGCTGCAGGCCACATCACGACTTCCTAGTAAGCAGGCAGCAAATACTGCAATAAATAGCAGGGGACCTTATCCTCTACAAAACAGTATTTACTTACTTGTTTATTTCCAAGGCTGCATGCTACTTAACTTCTTCAGGAAAGGATGGAGAGGAAAAAAATACTGATCTCTGAAAAGGGTATATGGAAAATTTGCTGACCTATGGCCTCATTCCATATTCCTTATGGAAGGAGAGCTTTTACGCACTTCAAGGGAATATTTACTCCCATAAGGAGAGCAAGGCTGACACTTAATCACTGACTTTACATACAAATATTAAAACAATCAAGCAGATAATGCCAGGGAGCAGAGGGCTGACTGCGCAGCAGTAGAGTGTTATTTATATGTGAATGGCTGGATAACCACTAAGTACAGTGCTTCAGCAGTAATTCATAATCTTCTAGTGGAAACAGTTGACCAAAAGTTGGTGTTAGCAAGAACCTACAGGGCTGTGCAGTGTAACAGAACCAGGTTATTTACATGAAAAGCATAAAACAGTGTAATCCTATAACTGAAGAAATTACTTGGCAACATGATCTCATTTAAGGTAAGAAATAAAAGCTTTTGAACACTGAAATGCAACCCATTCCATAGTACAAGCAAAATACCTGCTCAGTATGGATCTTGCTCATAAGAAGCAAAATCAAGTGCTCATTCTGTCAGCTCATTCCATTGCATCAAATCAATTTCTAGAAGTTTCATTTCAAATCTGTGTATGCTGCTGTGGATAAAACAGACCTGAAGTTTCAATTATAAATGTAATTATCAGGTGTTTATAACTTAACTATAAAAATCCCCTCCAGCAAGAAACGCGGCATTAAAGCTCTCAGCCTGTAAGAGATTTTTTAAAGATTACTTTCAGTATTATTTTTCCAGATAAAATGTCCAAGGCAGTTTACCGATATAAGCCAAGTGTCTATCACCAAACTCCTACTTTTTAGAAATGAAAACTTAACAACTGATTCAGATGAGTCTAATGACATTTGTAACACTTTGAAATTATGACAGCTATGGTAGCAATCAGTAAATAGCTATGGCTACTTTAAGGAGTAAATATTTTCCACTGGCAAAACTGAACCTTCATAGCCCCATCTTAATTAACATAAAAGAAAACGATAACACTTCTTTCAAACTAACCAGTAGAGATTTAGTTTGCTCTGGTTTTTTCCCCATGCTTAAAAGCAACCCCCTTAATATATATCTCAAATCCTGACTGCATCATCACCTACTCCAGGAATACCCCAAGACAACCACAGTTTATGGGCACAACGCTGCAAACACTTAGATGTAATTAACTTTGCCTTCATGAGTACCTCCACTGAAAGGAAAAGCAGCCTACACGTGCTCACAAGTATACAACATCAAGACTTCTTAAATGCCCCCTTTAAAAGGACATTACTCGGTTTAATAAATGAATAGCAATCACACTGTAGAATTTTGCAGCAACAGTACAGCTATTGTTTTTTCAAACTACAGGATTTTATATTATACAGCGTCAGAGAGCAATTTCTATTATATGCTGCTTATTCTCTTCAGAATCTAGTAAATGCATTAATTTGTATAGAACTTTATACAGCCCAGTCCGAAAATACACTGAAATAACATTCTTGAAAATTCAATACTTCTTACCACCGTGCTATTTTTAAACACAGAGAGGTACAACAGTATGTCAGGTCTTAAAGCAGTTTCTGTGCACCACTGACTTCAGCCTGGGAAACTGCTGCAGCACTGACTTTCAGTGTACATATCCACAAGTCCTATAAAGCTAGATACCAAACGCACGCAACACCTCTGGAAACTGAGGACCTCACCACCATAGTGCATATATTATAGTGGCCCAAGCAAAGCAGGCACTATACACTGAGCAATCCTGTTCCTCCTCACAGTTATTTGACCATAGATTGTTAAAAGGGCAAACTCATGCCCATAATTAGGTTAGTTATGCGTGAATATATCTGTCTTAATTTTGCCAGCTACCTTTGTCTAAATTCCAAAGCCAAAAGATCAACTTTAAAGAAGAAAAAAAACCATGTTAAACAGCCTTGGATTTCACCATTAGAAAAATTCAACCTTGAAGAAACATCCAAACAGACATAAGAAGCTGAAACATAGCTATTACATATATTTTTTTCTGTGAACTATTTCGAAAGAAGCTGCCTGTGTGTCACATACCTCTAAAGTCACAGAACAGGTATCAGCTGTGCTGTAAATGCCTAGTCTGGCTCTGGCAGGTAAAGCACGCTCAGCTAAGTACTACCGTTTTAACATTATGATTAAACTCTGCAATAGACAGCAATTTTCTTTCATAAACAGCCCTGAAACAAGTGATTCATGATAAATTTAAGTTAACCACGACTAATTGCAAATGGGTGAGAGAAGCATGAAGGTGATGTGAAAGGAATTTCACTGATACTCAAAACAAGCGTTGTAACTTGTAAAAGCTGAATTACTCCAAGAATTGGTAAGACACGTACAAAAGAAAGGCAGTGTTATTGTGAAACAGCCGTAAGACAAGGCTATACTTACTGAAAATGCAATTTCAGTTCCACTTACTTGGTGAGAGCACAAAGTCCCTTAACCTGATCATACCTTTACTGCTGTGCCTTTATAGTATTTGTCTCCTCTTCAGACTATGTACGCAAGCACTCCTTCTTAATCCAAATCCAATTACAAACCAGTCTTAAACATGCTCCACCCTTGCAATTGCATATTGCTGTCAGTGATCATATTGCACTTCTTTCCTTCCCTCCTCCTTTTCTGCACAGTAGCCCTTTTTATTCAGTGCCTTTCTAGATGCATTATCTCTCATCTAATAGCCACATTAATTAGAAATGTTAATTTTGGCATTTAAGAAACAAGAAACTAGTTTTGACTCATCTTTCAATTCCAGGGGCAATAATAACAGAAGTAAAGCCCTTTTTCATCTGCCCCCAAACATACATTAATTTCTGAAAGACAAAGAAGAAATGTCATTGCTTTTTGTAACAAGATCAGAGTGTCCATATGCCTAAAAGCTCTGCCAGTTTCAAGTGCCAGCGCACTCACTTCAAGGAAATACAAGCAATAATCATATCCTTTTGCTTTAACAGCTGAAACACCAAATAGGTGCACTGAGGTCTGCCAAGGGCAGTGTGTATTTCTTAATCTTGGGAATAATTGCACCTTATTTCATATGCAACTTCAGTGTAAATAAATGTAATCAGAGGCAAAAGTTGCAGTCTACTGAAACTGCAGATTCTGTTAGTTATGGATACTGTATGATTAGCACGCTTACAATAAATCGTAAGAGCTGGTCTGCATGATTTCACAGTGCCAATCTCAGCTCACAAGGAGTATGGCTGGAATAAACAAATAAAGCAATGGTATTTCAACAGGTCTGTATCATTAACAAACCCAGCATAAATAAGCAGCTTTTCCACTACATACTGCCCTTCTATGTTAACCCTAATAGTAAAAAAATAGTTTGTCCAAACAGAAACAAAGTGTTTACAATGCTGATTGGTTCTGAATGCATCTGCATGCAGCAAAACAATAAGGAACTGTACCTTTCTGGGAGTATCTCAAGGGAAAGAACAGGAAAGTGACAACAAAGACATGCTGTGACACAGCAGCAAGCCATTTTTTTTTGTTCACAAAGCTGCCCATGTCTCATACAGTGCTGAGAACTGTTTCACCCTGGAAAACGTGTTTTCCCTTTTTTAAGTCCCCCTGGGATCCTTGACCGTACAGTTTGAACTGACTTGAAAAGTAAAGTGAGGGATGTGGGCGGGGGAATGAGGGTGGTGTCAGCTACGAAATCCCAAACTGTCACGACTGGCTTTTTCAGCATTGTACATGGCTAAGTTGACATCACCAAGGCAATTGAAGCTTACTGGCATGAATACTGAAAATGACTGATTTACGCTTAGCAACCTTGCAATTAAATGACATTTGCTTCACAAGATAAGGAAAACAAATTAAAGGCCTCTCAATGTATACAATACATTCTTCCTTTATTTATTTATTAAAGCTCGAGTTTCCAATTCCACCAGTAAGTGCTCTCTGCGTGTCCAGCGGTACAGCAGTGATATACATACTGCTCTGTGTATCACAGTGTGGCTTTAAATTGCAGGGGCAGACAGAAAGAAGGATTAGTTTAATCTAGATTTTGGACTTGTAAAATTGCAAGAGACATAATGGAAGCTGGCAACCCAGGCGGCTGAGACCTCAACATCATGGGAAAACATACTGCTGGCTTTTAGCCAGTTATTTCTTGAATACGTCTCCCTGTTCCACTTATACGTGCTACTGGTTACAGCAGTAAATCAAACGTTATTATCTGTTTGTTAAAAATGGGCTGCAGGTCATCCGTATGAGAAAAATGTGAGCTCCATTACACTAACTTTTTTTTTTTTTTTTTTTTTTTTTTTACATTACGGGGTTTTTTCAGTTCTTTGTGGTTTGATTTTCCCCTGGTTTTGGAATGTTTACTTAATGTTTGACATCTTACTGTTTCCTCTGGACAGTCAGTTTCTCCAGTTTTGTTGTTTGGTGGTTTTTTTTTTTTCAAATTACACAGCGAGAGTGAAGAGGAAAAAAAATAAAATTTGAAAACCTCTCCAGGTAACAGGATTGTAAAACCACAAAATTTGTCAGTGTGACAAAGCGGGGTGGGAGGGGTGGGGGTGTGTGGTGTGTGTGTTTATATATTTTTAACTAGCATTTTGAAGCTAACTAGATTTCAAGTTAACATTTGAAAAACAAAAGGAAAACTAACATACACTGGATCAAAGGAGAGAGCTTTGACAGGGAATAGAGGGGAACAATGAAACATGCTTGTATTATGAAATCAACAGAAGGCAAGAAAACACTGCAGAAAAAGAAATTCCATTGATAGGGTGGCATTTTTTTCCCACTTTACACATTCCACCCTTTGACCACATTTCAAAGCCCCCGTGTTTTTTTTTCTCCAGAATTTCAAAGTAACTAAAGTAACTCAATTGCTTCTCATTTTCCCCCATTTTGTGTGTTTGACATTTGATAGGACTGCATACTCAACCACAAAGAGACTATCACCAGAACACAGTGCATGGAAGCGACAGAGGGCTGTGCTTAAAACGCTTCTAATGTGAATGGCAACTACAAAGTGGCTAAGCATGCACACACAGGGCCACCTTCCCCAGGGGCAAACGGGGCGCACTGCGTGCCTGCCATACAAGGGACAGGTGGGACATGTTGCCACTAGCCACTTCAGGCACAGAAAATATTTCTACTTTGTTTTCAAAAGCCTTTTCTAAGCTACTTGTGTGCAACTTGCATGAGCTGCGTCTAAAGGCTTTCAGAGGTGTGCTTTATGTGAGGGAGGCAGCCAAACATACCTGGAAATCCGCAAACACTACAATTAGATTTTTGCCATTTGTAGCCAAAACAACTAAACTCATTAATACACAATTCAAGGAAGAATAACCACGCACCGCATGATGCTACTAGCACCTACAGAAGGATTTTGTCAAACTGTATTTTGATGTTACTAATTTTCTACCACATTTGCATTTTTAAGTTTTAATACCAAGCAACTATCAGAGTAATTAAATAGCTAGAAACAGAAGTAAAATCTGTATTTTGTGCAATTACTATTTAAAATCCACATCTTTCTATTTCACATCTTTCTATTACTGAAATATCTTCAGTACTCCACAATTAATTTATATTGGAAATAGTACTCAAAGCTGTCCTTGAAGTACCTTATTACGAAAAGCAGGTAAAAGCAGTCTCTACTGAAGTGAAATTAGCACTCAACGTGAAGTAAAAAGACACTGTAAGGGAAGTCAAGCATGGAAACAGAGGCTCAAATTAAGTATCTGTATTTCTCCACATGAAATTCGATGTTAAATGTTAATTTTCTAGTTATATTAACTTACCACATGCAATTTCATAATTACATTTTATGTAACACTTCAGTAAACATATTAGGTAAATATCACGGGCACTTTAGGACAAGACAGCTTGGCCATGTAGTCCTACTGCGAATAACTATAAATCAGTTTTTCCCAATTATACAAATCAGCAAATATACGGAAAAACTAATCTGCAGCACACTTTTTAATACAGATGTTATTACAACTTGAATGGAGCAGTGCAGGAAGATACTGCTCAGATGTTACATACTTTTTTTGCATATCTGCACCTTCATTACAACTTGCAAATAAAACTGCTTTGCAGAGCAAATTAGTAGGTCCTGCTGTAAAGCACAGATACAGTTTTGCTCTACTTTTCTGACAGGTGTGCATATAATAATATGTCATTATTGAGAATAACGTAACTTCCATACAAACCCCTTAACAACACACAAGACAACATCTAAAACATAATACAGTGAATGGGTGCTGAATGGATGCAACAGTTTATGAATGCTGACAGAATTAAGTAAAGGCTAAAACTTTTTAAGAGGACCTCAAAACTATCTTCTCACAACAGTGCTAGAAACAAAAACAACAAAAAAGACAATATTAGAATCTATAAGTTTGTATAGTGAACATTAACACTATTTTTCATTATGTTACATGAGCTGTCGACCCCTCAAAAAGAGACCTGCACGCTTTTTTAGAAACCAGGAAGTCTGAGCTGCAACTGCTTTGCATCAGATTTATGTTTAGCGTTTAAGATGTAAGAAACTTGATTTTGCAGCAGTACTTGTCGAGACAAAATTCCCCCAGATTTCAGTGAAACTCATCTGCATAAGGACTGTAGGGTGGGGCATCTTCTGAGTAATCATGTTAACATACACATATTATGATAATTTAGTTTTATTTTTACATTTTATATTTTTCTGGTCAGATTTAAACTTCCAGCCCAAAGCCGAAACATGTAAACATTAAACAGCATGACATAAAGAAAAAAAGTGCTGCAGGAAACAGCCTTGCTCAAATACAGCCAAGGTTGAAGCCAGCGTGTAATATACTCCTAACTGCCCTGTTCAGGGCTTTTATTATTGAGGACATCTGCACACTGCATCCATTCTTATTTAGGGATAGCATATATACTGATACAGATCAAGTTAATTTAACCTAGGGAAAAAAAGGTTTCAAAATAATATGTGTGTGCAGAGCAGTATAAAATCATGCTAACCTACATGCTTACAAAATGGTAAAATTCAGTACAGGTGTATTTTCAAACTCGTAACACAAAGTTTTTAGAAATTAGCATGAAGCTACAACAGAACCTAAACCAAGAAAGCACATAACTAACATATAAGACGTACGTATTATCAAGGCATTTTCTGATACATGCTTTGGTCACTGGAGATCTGTCCAAAACTTGTTCTAGTGAGTTGACTTCAGATGTTTCTGAATACATTACAGAAACAGTTTGTGGCCATGCAGACAAATAGATAAGTGCTAAGCCTTGGCTTTCGCAACTGGGAACAGCCAGATTTGTATGAGCAGTGAAAATGGGAACCCTGAATGGCACTGGATGGAAGGCTTATAATTTACATCTCAGCCATAGAACCAGAATGTAATGTATTGTTACAGTAATTTACTGCATGAGAAAATGAGGGGGGCTTATTTATACAAGTACTGTTAAGCCAATACTGACACCTTTACATATCCATACTTCCAGTGTTTAAGCTTGTAGGGTAGTGGCAGAATAGAATCTTTCCCTCCACTTTTGTACTATTCTTTATTGGAATTACAAGCTAACCAAGACTTACACATTCACAAGCCCCATGTAAACTCTGGGAATCTTGGCTTCTGGGCTAGAGGAACTATGTCCACGGCGTCTGTATACTTCCAACTTTGTTAAAGGATGAGTATACTTCTGCCTATGGTCCTGCATGCAAGAAAGATCCATCAAATGGAAGAGAAGCTTAAACATTTACAGTGGAGTTTAAATACTCTTTTCTAGTCAAATTTCCTTTCTAAAGAAATGCAGCATTAAAAATAAAACAAAAAAAAAAAAAAGGTAGCTAAATGAAGTGAGCTTAGCTGCCTTTTAGTTCAGCTCCTACTGAAAACCCTATCCATACCACAAAAGCTGCCCTCCCATCTGGCAATGCTGATGGATGTGGCAATTGAATGAATGTGGAAATTGAATTTCCCTCTCTCCCCGTAGGTGGCCCTTACAGATCAGTGTACAGGAGTGTCAGAACTGCACCGCTCCTGCCCATGATTCACCTGTTCTATGGACATAATCCTTCAGACTGCAGCTCCCTCAGTATAACACTACCTAAGGGAGATAAATACGATTAAAAAAATAAATAACTCTGTATCTCTGTTAGAAACAGTGATTTCAGATAAATGTCTATTCACAATAGACATTTGCAATAGGAACTCTCATTGCAGGCTCCTACTAATCTGATTTAAGCATGATTTTGTTTCCACTCAGGAAGTTTAAATTAATTTAGCTGTTCCTGAACACTGCTACAAAAAGATGAAGTACCCAGTGGCTCACAAGTACAGTTCCTAGCTAAACATCCACATCTGCTACACAGTCAGTTTATGCTGAAAATTTATTTGCTTTAGCTACCATTACATGAGAGAGTTATACTGTTACACTGTTATCCCATTACAATCAGGTTTTAGATTTGCACAGATTGCCTAGAAAAGGAGAAGAATTCAGATCCTTATGCATTTCATGCAAGCTAAATTACCAGCTTCGAGAAGATCCCTGGCATATTCCCCACACTGATGAGACACTCTCATTAATGTACTCCAACACTGTGAAGTCTGATGTGATTTACTTGCCATGATTGTCTGCTTTCCTATTCTATAGTAGTAATAGTAGTAGTTGGTAGTGGTGATAACAACAAAAAATAATAATTCTTCAGTAAACTTTCAGTCCTGAATTCATTTTTAATTTGAAAAGTTTTGGTCAGTAATTCATCCTGTGCATGGAAGACATCACTTTGGTGAGTAACGACAGGAAGAACAAAAAGTATTGCAAAAAATGTCAAAATACTATTTGTTAGAATAGGCAGTTCTTTTGTTCAACTCTTCCATAATTATGTGGATGATTCCACCAAGTCAATTAGAAAATCAACACACCCAACTCTCAGTGAAGTTTCCTAACTCTTGGATTTTTTCTCCACTGTCCCCTTAAAAATGAAACGTAAACACTGACAACTAAATTAAGACAATGACTTAAGACAGCCAAAATCACTGTTCAAGGGATGTCTAATTACATGAAGAACTTCAGAGCATCAAGTCTGTTCCTCTGTAAATGACTCTCTTGCTATATACACAAGGGCAGGAATCACGAGACAACCCACAACCAGACAGACTGCTAGCATGATACAAGGAGATGCTTTGTCACTGTACAAAAATTCACGGTGTGGCCAACACCATTGGCACTTAAAATAAAATAAATAGATGTTTCCAGTCATCCCCTTGACGCAAACAGCAATGGGAAATGTCCGAGTATCATCACCACAATCAACATCTGAAGTTGAATTGTGTGCTATTCCTGGCTCATAGGTCAAGATCCTCCCTACTGATTTTCTGATTTTTCATTTAAATCCACAGACTGCTATCTATGAATGGCAACCAGCCCTCTTCCCCCTCCCCCACCTCCCCCCCCCCCCATGATCTTTACAGCTTTTTCTTTAAAACAGAAGTTTAACACACAGTTCAGGAAGTAC
>WYDI02018977.1:10233-26028 GCA_009867235.2 Psittacus erithacus | reverse complement strand
CTATCCCCCGTGCACCCGGCGCCGTAATAAAGAAGTGTCTGCTTATCTACATCCCATTGGTGTTGATAAGTTTCTTAGTCCGGATTTTCGGTAACAGTGGGGTCCCTCATGCACAGGGGATTTCTTCATCAATCTGTGTATCAATCTGTGAATCAATCTGCATACTTCTTGGTAAACTTATGTGCTCCACTCATATGAGCAGCCTTTATTTCACAGGGGGTCAACCTGCTGCTATTATATAATTTATATAGCTGTTCCCACTTGACCCTATTACTAGACTAGGCCTTTCCCAGCCTGAACAGTATACCTCCAATTACAGAACAGCATTCACCAAGTCTAAAGCTTTCCAGAGGAACTCCTAAGAGGCCTGATTTCACTGAATAGTTGATAGCAAAGTGTAGTTTGTTGATCCTGTGCTTCGAGATCCTTCTTTTTGCTTCAGAGAGTGTTCAAAGCCCCTGGCGAGGTTCAGTATGGTGGCTAAAGTGTTCAGTAGCTATCGTCCCCTAATCATTGTGCACAAGGAATCAATGACATTCAGTTTTCACTGCAGCCAATGGAAAACACATGGCAAATAGCCAGCTAAGGAATTTAGGCATCTCAGCCACATGTCTAAAACCATACCAGTAAACCACTCAAGCAAATTACAAGCATAGGAAGAATTAACAGTAAGAGTTACAGGATGAATTCAGCAGGAGGTGCAGGTCAGAGACAAAGGCATATAAGACAAGAGTAGTTGAAGACAGCCTGGCTTCTGGCAGAGATATACAGAAAGTGACATGCAGAAAGGCTGAAAATACAGTGAAACCTTTATCAAATCAAGTCAACTGCATATCACGCTTGAGCTCCTGTGTGAGGCAGGACCTTATCCTAACTAGAGTCATACTGGGAATGGCATTTTATGGCACAACACCCTGGTGTCTGCTCTATATAGACTTGTGTTTCACTGTCCTATGTGCAATTACATGTTGTCACACCATAGGAAGCTGCTAATGGAATGTTATAGAAAAATAAAATTCAGACAAAGTGAGAAAAACTCTATTTTAAAAAGCCAGAATCACTTTCTTTGAAGTCACGGCAAGAATCAACGAACACATAGATGCAATAACTTCAGAGGGTATTTGGAGAAGCCTTCCTTAATCCTATGTCAATGTCAAGCAAGAATTTCAGAAGTCAAGAAGCAGTGGGAGAGGAAGGGGTGAGACACTAGACATGAGAGTTTGGCATAAAGTAAAATACATGGGGTTTTCTTCAATATCATGCCCTGGAGTCGTACTTGGGAAAATGCTTGTTGACATTTCATTTTGACTGTCTTTTATTTATATTCCACTTTGTAAGAATAAATACCCTTAAATGCTAAATACACAAAGCTGCCAGCAATTATTTGTATAGACACAGGTATATTGGTACTATCCAAAAAAGAACTGGAAAGGTATTTATTATCCACAATCCCCTACAGCAAGACCTAGCTTAACTAAAACATATATTACTCAAGAAACCTCAGCTAATGCATGTTTATAATCCAGTTCATCTTAATAGCTCAATAAGAGCTAGCCCAACATTACATGAAATCTGTTTTAATTTGAAGCTCTTTTAGCCACAAAATTCAGCTCTTATACACTGCTTTGAATTATCTGACCAGTTTCTAAAAAGTGATTGATGCATGCTTCCTCTTTATAATATAGCTTTTGTAACTTTGTATATCAGCTGAAAGGTTATGTGCTGTTTTTCTGCCAAGAGTACTGCTACATGTATAACTGAACACAGAAATTTATGGAAAATTGTCCTTTATTGTAAATCACTATGATCCATTTAATATAATCTCATAGTAGGTTAATGGCAAAATATCCTCCCTGCTAACTTAAATATAGAGTAAAATATTTATTAATATGTATTAAAAATATTTGATTCACTACGCAGATAATGCACAAGGAAAAAGGAGATAAATGCACTCAGTAGAAGTGAAATCTCCCCAGAAAGTATATTCATATCATTACTACATATTACAAACCAAGAATGTTGTGTTAACAAATATACAAGCTGATTTAAGGATCACAGCAGGAGTAACAGCGCCTTCTTTTACCTTGGAGTTTTTGAATTGTCACAGGCTAAACAATGAAAAATACAGTGGATGGAAGAGATTAAAATAGCTTCGCAGTTTGTTTATATAGAAAACCTCACTAGTAGTACATAAACTCTGTGATAACACAGTCAAGCACAGCAATTACTAAACCACTTTATCTAGGGATTTGGCCATCATCAGAAAATACAGCTATGTAGAGCAGCATGCAGAAACACCGTATTGGGTAATGAAGAAACCCACACGAAAAAAGTAGAAAGAAAACCAGCTCAGAAGCATTTATTAATAAAGTTTTTAAAAGACCACAATAGAACTGAAAAAGAAGAGTTTGGTGGGGTTTTTTAAATAAATAAATAAAAGTAGATGCACACCTGATCTCCAGACTGCTGCAGGAAAGATGTTTGAGACCACCCAGTACTATATTCAGAAAAAGCATACCTAAAGACAACTTCTCATCAAATCTCAAGATCAAGGAAAAAAGGAAATAAAAAGCATCTGAGCTGACAATTAGGTGTGGAGGATAGAATAATAGAAAATATTAAGAGGAACATTCAGTCAGAGACTAGTCATCTAAATACAGGTGCTAACTAAGTTAGGTGTCTAAGCTTCCATAGCAAGTAAAATGTGTTCAGCTTTAAATCCAACATTTACAGCTCAGCAGCAGTAATTAGATTGTGTGTATTACTATATTTGCACTGGGAGAACTCTGAAATTAGATTGTCTATGTTACAAGATTTGTATTGGGAGAATAGACACATTGGTGTATTTATTACTCAAATCACCTACATTTATGAAATTAATTCCAGCTGAAATCTTTCAGAAAGAGCTTTGTAATATAAAGTACATATGAGCTAGGAATAGCTATGGCCCAGCGCACAGGTTCTATGGGATGGTGAAATAAGACATGTTCAAACTGATCCAGCACTAAAAAAACCCTATATACAAGAGCATCAGGCATTCAAGACCTAAATATTTGCAAGTGTGTAAGTACACATTTTGGTAACCATCTGAAACTCAGGAATACACCAGATTTTATGCTTCAAGTTGGGTCACCTATATTAACTAAGCAAAAATTTTTTACTTTTAAGAGATCCTGATGACCATGAGCCAAGAACAATTTAGGCCCACAAATGCGAATGCTTGTGTTCTTTGATCAACATTCATAAGCTTTGATGCATCATTGTGAAAAGTTATAGTAGATTTCCCAGAAAATTATTTCATATGTTTGCGAGAAAAACCTCAGCTGTTGAACAGTAAAAGTAGTATTCATAAATATGGTCTAAAACCTTTTATCAGCAAAACAGAGCAATACTCAGATATTTTTCCATCCGGACTGTAAGGCATTTTCACTTATACACTGCAAAAGACAAGATACTTCAGCGCTTTAAAAATAATTGAAGTGAGATTTGTTTGTGCTTAAAAAAATGTAAGAGCTTTGGGGGCTTTTTGTGTTTTATAAATAAAGCATATATTCCCCTGGTTTCTTAATTCTCCTCTTTCTTTGTCCCAGCTGTCATTTCTGCTACACACAAGAACTTCCCAACCTGGAAATCAGATGCAAAGTCTGACACCTTCAAATACACTGAAGACTGAGACTCAGACAGGAGTATTTGCACACAACAGACATATTCAGATTACACTGAACAAACCATGGAGACGCATATGTTCTTGGAAGAGAGAAAAGTGAACTAGCATCATCTCTAGAAGTTTCTTAACAAAGATTTTGCACATACATTAATTCAGCTTGCTGGAGTAGGGAAAGGTGCTAGATCTCTTTAGGATAAAGTGAACCACTCCTTGCTGTACTACTCCTCAGATGTTCTTTTATTACACTCCTGGAGTGATAATAGATATAGATGATACCCCAGACTTCCTCTGGGCTTAGTGCCAAGACTTAATTCATTAAAAATGAGAACAGATATATCTTATCTTGACTAAGAAAAGCTTTGTTGGATACAACATGGTGTCCAATTCTAGCAGAGACATATGCAGGGCTGCCATCTGCTACACTGAGCCTATGCCTCTCTGGCTGTAGCTTAATGTCAATTAAATCAAGCATACAGAAAGCAGAGGTGAAGTATCCACAACAATCAACAGAATATGAAGATCACAGAAGGAAGTTCATGCCTAATTCATATGTCATTAGGGATCTATCCACTAGCAAAGAGCTTAAAAGAACGAACAGAAGAAGCAATCTAGGAAAAAAAATAGTGACTACATGAAAACAGAAGTGTTACTGCATTCCTGAAGCACTTCAGTCTTCCCTTTTGCTTAGAGCAAACAATACCCACCTCATCTCACAGCACTTGTATGGGCAAAGGTTCACTTTTTAATGGCGCTATCTTTAACATGTTAATGAACCAATATTCAAACCTACACTTGTATATGCAGAGAAGATGGACTAGAAAATGTTTTGAGAAGGCCAAAACATAGAGATACAACTGCTTATGCTGCAGTGCTAAGCACCTAATCAAGCTCAGGAACTCTGTGCTCTGCATGGTGTCAGGTGCAGCCTCAGGCATCTGAGCTGAGCATGCATCATTAGTACCACTTTCTTCTCTCCTATAGTGCAGAATAATCAACAACAGGGCACTCATTAAAGATGGAACAGTGGCCACAGATGGTTCTCTGTGAGACCTAAGTGAAAAGCATAAGAACAAAAGAGGGGCTATATTGTTCACACCATGCACAGGATACATCCTCTTCTAGCTGTGGTTGCTCAGATCACTGCAGGTTTATTTCCTGATGTCTTTGTAGTTTGTCGTTGTGCTGTGTAGGATTTGTCTGGTGTTTGACTATCTATGCAATGCTTGCTGGATTTCTTTTTAAACCCATGTACATTCTTCCACAGCCACAATAGCAAGAAATTCCACATGTGTGGAATTCCTACCTGCATGAACAGCCATCTCCTTGTGCCATGTTTGAATGCAGCTCTTGCTTCTTTGTCCTTAGTTCTCATATTGGAAGAGGCAGTAAGCAATTGGTTCCTGCCTACCTTCTTTATATTGCTAAGTACATATACTATATGCCTCTAAGATGCCTCTTTTCCAGAATGAAGAGCCCCAGCAACTCAGTCATTTCTCTAGCTGAAGCTGTTACTGCTCCTGATTGTCTCTGTTAGTCTTCTACAAACTTTATATTGTCCTTTTGCTGATGAGGAGAGCAGAATGAACACAGTATTCAAGGCGTGGGCAAAGCATGGAATTATACTGCAGTATAATATTTTCAGTTTTGTTCTCTCTTCTCTTCCTGATAATTCCTAACATTTGTTTTGTTCTGTCAACCGCTATAGAACATTAACCTGATATGTTTTACGGACCTATATATCATAACATGAAGGTCTTGCTCCTAAGTGGTAATGGTGAGTACAGAGCTCGTATTTTTTTGTATGAAGTTAAGATTGGTTTTCCTGATGTGCATTACTTTACATTTATCTACACTGAAATTCATCTACCAATTTATTGTCCAGTCATTTGGCCTCTTAAGGTAAAAAAAGAAGTCACCATGGTAGTTCTTGCTCTTGGTGCCTCGGATATCTGTGCATCATCTGAAAATTTTGTCATCTCCTTGATCATCCTCTTCTCAAGGTGATAAAATTTGAGAATTTTAAACAGCATAAATTCCAGCACAAATCCATGCAGAATTTGACTAGTGACTCCACCAAGAAACGACCATCACTCTTTTTTTTTTTTTTAATTTTGTATTTCATTTAATTTTCTATGCATGCTTAATTTCTTTGTCTTTGATGAAAGAGTTTTTAAGAAACCTCTTGGAAATCCAGATGTATTGACTAGATCACCTTCCCCTACATACTTTTTGACCCCCTTCTTGCACCTTGAAGAAGGTGGTTTGACTCCTCTCAAATCAGGTACTCCCTGTGGACAGCAGGGCACTGATGATTCCTGCTTCCTTCTAACATGTGGCTGATGCTGCACTTCTATAAGTAAATCATTTTTGACATGCAATTATTTTAGTCAGGCTCCCATTTCCAGGTCTTTACAATAGCTCAAGAATAAGCACTCATCAGTTCCTGGAAGGTGGCCATGGTAATCTTATGTGGACAGTTGTCACATCAAATCCACCAATAAATACATCTGTTGTGAATGTCTGTGAGGTGTAATCCAGCTCATTTACCCTGATGAGCATCCACAATGTCCAGAGCATTTTATGTGTGTGTGTGTGTGTGTGTGTATGTGTGTGTGCGTGTGCGTGTGTGTGTGTGTGTGTGTGTGTTCAGAAAGTGCGAATGGTAAGAGATGCAGGATGTCCATTCCCAGAGTTGGGATATACACCCATACTTCAGGGGACTTGGGTTTGTTATAATTCTAAGGCGGGCCTCTTCAATGGCCTCAAAAATCCTGAGGGCAGCTAACACGCAACGCTCAGCCACACTACAAGACTATACTTAACCTGAAGCTCTGGCATACACCTCCCAGCATAAGCAGCACCCTCTTTGCCCCATAGAATACCAGCTTCCACAATGTAACGGCACCCACCTGTACGCACCTTTGCAATAGCAAATTGCCAACTGCTGGCATAGTGCCCCAGTATCTGACATTTATGATGAACTCTTTGTCTGCATCACTTCTCAAAATCTATAGTAACCACTGAGTGTACTTTCAGGGCAAGACAAAAGTCATTGGGGCTGCTGGTGAGATTGTTTTTGTGCCAGCACAGAAAATATCATGAGGATTAGCACTCTTCAGTCCCTGTAGGAAGCTGCTTCAGCTCCACAAAAGAGCAAGAGGCTCTGTGATATTCCTAGGTTTAGTTTCTGTCATTAACCAGGAAAGACTATGTGTTCCCATACTTAAAGATGTACTGGCATAGTATGTAGAGCTGTAAGGCACAAATCACCTGTGCTTGGCTCAAAGGATATAGTCCTTCTCTCTCATACCTTTCAAATACCTGCAAGATTTAATCTTGGAGTTGTTTTTTTCACCATTAGAAGATTGAAAAGCAAAAATAAATACTTGCTGCCTTGTTGTGGATGGTGTATCTTAATCAGACTCCATACGTTTTCATGTACATGTAGCAGAGCAAGGGCACAGGCACAGGCTGACCACAGGGAGCTGACACACAGGCTGCCTCTTCCTCAGAGGGACCACCTAGAAGCCCTCCAAACCCCTCTGGATGAAACCAGCTGAGACTTCCCTCTGTGCCACAGACTGGGCATGTTTATTAGGGAAAAAAGTCATATAGTCAAAATTCAAGCCATCTTAGTTCAGAAACTGTCCCATGAACATTCTGGTCTCTTATTACTAATGAGCTAGGTAGGTGAAAAAACCCAGTGAGCAAGAACATCATACATAATATCACAGTACTGCCTATCTAGTCCACAAAAACCATTCTCCCCACACCAGTGCAGAAGATCCAAAACCACTTCTTGGCTACAAAACCTCAGTGTCCTGTGTTAAGGGCCTTGCATAAGCGGCTGGCATAAATCTGTGCAGTATATGTGCAGCAACTCATTTATCAGCCTCCAGTTGACACATGTTTAGTAGGATTCTTCAGACTTGGCAAGCTTTGCCTGGAGATTTTGGACCTTTTATTGTCAGATTTAGACCAGCAGATTTACCACTACGAATGAGAAACAGCTTTTACTTCCTAAATTCCAGTTCAGCGGAAACCAGTATCGAAAGGAGTAGTTATTGCTTTACCAATGAAGTACATCAGAACTACCATTTTCTTCTCACCCCATTTCAACTGCTCTTTGGGTACAGCTAATGCCTTAGAAAGGTGCCAAAAGGGAGTCCTTTCTCTGCTTGAACAAAAATCACCACTTTTAGCTTTTGTTTTATTTCTGTTTTGTCTGAATTTCAGAAGAAGGCCAGCACTTTTACAGCAATTTGGAATCAGTGTTTCCTGCTGTATTTCTTTTTTAGGCAGTGCTGATGTATGTACATTTTCAAAGGACAATCCTCCTTTGTCTCTCAGGCTGAACATTAAACACTGCCAGAGCAGCAGAGTAGAGGGCCACGGGGAGGTGAGGAGAGGCTGCCAGCTAGGCAGTCTGGAGAAAGTGTGATGAAATCCTCTTCTCAGCTACACTGCCTGTCTACTGACAACTAGAAAATATTTCCTTCACAGAAACTGCCTGTGGTATTGAGTCATATATCATGTATGCCCTTCTGGAAAGTAATAGCCAAATAACACAGTATTAAAGAGCCTTTTAAAGTCATAATGATGCAACTCCGTCACAAAAAAATATTGCCTATTTCTATTCTGAATCTTTTTGCTATTCAGTACAAATGCTTGATCATAGCCCTATATTTTACCTGTACATTAGGTATTTCCTCTTTTTTCCTTCTCCTCTATCTATATATACTGATAGAACACATAAATACAGGAGAACAGGCACATATATATTTACAAGCACAAATACAGTCTTGTAGAGAGCACAGTGTATTTTGTTACAGTATGTTACGGAAAGAGGTTTAGAAGGTCTTTAGATATGAAAGTCAATGCCAATAGTCTCCTATTGGATACACACAGTAGAGCTAAAGATGGAGCAACCCAGTGATGGGGTACCAGCTCAATCCACTTGGCTTCAGTGCCAATCCCCTTCCCCAATGCAAGCCTGGGTTCCTTGACTCTTGAACGACCAGAGAGCAGGCCTTGATTATCCTCTATTTCCAACATATCAGTACTGATCTGTGCCTCAACTTCTCCTATTCCCAAAAGCAGCATTTCTCACTGCTTTGCCCCTTTCCCCTTAAAGAGTTTATGTACATTATTGACACTGAAGGTCTCTGTTACCACTCAAAACCTTCTGTATTTCTCTCACCTCCTTCCACGTTGGTCTCAGTGGGGTAAAGATGGTCTCATATCCATGGCCAGCAGTTTCTCTGTCTAGAGTACGTTTCTACATCCCCTGCCTGCTACATGTTGAATGGATTCAGGCAAGTCTTTGAGTGAGAGTTGGTGAATCTGAGGATGCTGCAGCTGCTTTTTGAAGCATCAGCTGTAACTGTTTTCTCTCTGCAGCTATCAACCTCTGCTGTCAGCCTTG
Source organism: Psittacus erithacus (assembly GCA_009867235.2). Lineage (NCBI taxonomy): Eukaryota > Metazoa > Chordata > Aves > Psittaciformes > Psittacidae > Psittacus > Psittacus erithacus. The sequence goes on along the minus strand of WYDI02018977.1, from coordinate 16,936 downwards.
CTCCCCCTGATGACTAAGGATCCAGTGCTGCACACACTTTATGCCCCTGCTGCTCTAGGGAGACAGGAGACAGGTTGTGAGCACTGTAGAGCATTTTTCTGCAGATATGAAGTCCAGAGAGCCTACATAAGAATATAACACTGACTGTTATTACCTTGCGACTGTAGTCTGCTCTTTGAGATATCCTTTGAGGTAGGTATTAAATGATAAGAGGTTTCACGGCATCTAATTTTGGGCATCTCATTCATTCCCCAGCCCTGCCTCCCCTCCTTCCTCTTCACTCAGCTCAGGCAAAGCAGAGCATCTGAGGCTGGGAGCCTACAATGCATGCAGCCCTACCCACAGCAACCCCAAGTGTGAACGGGCTGACAGCCAGCATTTCCCAGATATTCACCACCATCAGTCTCTACTGAAAATCAATACTATATTTGCTTAAACATGGAGAACCAAAACGATGACTGAATAACCTTCCTCTGGGCCTCAGAGTAAACTGCAGCCTGTAAGAGGTAGGTCCCCAAGTACCCTGAAGGTCCAGGGGCAGCTCCTGCCTGCAACAAGCTCTCTTTTCACCTCTGCAATAGAGAGGGCTGAGGATGATGTTTCTAGAGTTAGGCCTTCTTAAATCTGTTCTCCTAGGCAGATTTTAGCTATTGGTGGGTACTCTGCCAAGATCTGCCATGCAACTGGCAAAGGCTGTCATTCCCCCCTCCTTGAGGTATGGCGTGTGGGCTCCAGACCAGCCTGGGAGTTGCTCAGCCTCAGCTTGCTCTCCATGAGAGCTCCTATGAAGAGACAGAGAGGCCCTGGCGAGGGACAATCCTGACCATGGGCATCATGCTTTCATGCCTGCACCAGGCACATCCCTGCTGGGCCTCAGCCCATCCCCATCCCCATGGAAGTGCCTGATATTGGGGCTGCCCCAGTGCCCGCTGCCTGCCTCCCTGCTAGCTACGGCAGTGGTTGCCCAGGCCCTGCCCCGATGGATCCTGCAGAGAGCCCCATAGCCTCCCAGGAGCTCTGACAGACGTTGTCCCCAACCAGGGAAGATTCTGGGTACACCATTACATTGCATTCCTACAGATGTGACCCTGTGCACCTCTAGCCCGCAGACCAAATGCCTGCAGCCCACATACACACTGCAGCAGTTCAACCCCATGATAAAGTGCACAGCACAGAAGCCAAGGGGCTCCTAAGGGTGGCAAACCCAGAGCAGAGGCCTGGTGTGCATGGTGTGCATCACACGGGCAACCAGCCAAGTGGCTGCAGCCTTTGTATTTCCCAGTGATGCTTTTTTTTTTCCCTTCTGTTCACTTCTCTGGCTTGATTTATCACATTTATAATGTAAATGGCAAGCACGCCAAGATACGGGCCATGTTGTGCTGTCTCTTGTCTCAAAAGTGCATAAGGATTTTTCTTTTTTATTGTTTGTCAATACTCGTCCAAATGTTGAAGCAGACCCAAAAGAGAGCCCTGCCATTTTTTTTCAGTAAGAACAGAGAGAACAAAGATTTCTGAAGTGTTGATAAAAAAACCCCAAACCAACCAAAACCAAACCTGTGTCTGTTTGCACCTCCTGATTAGAAGACAGTTTTTACCAATGGATGCATTTGCTTTTCTCATTTAACATACACTGTATGTCAAAAGGACATCCTACTCTTAAAGTAGAAATTTTAATACAAGGTACAATTAAATGCAGCGTGCAGACAAATTCCAAAAGGACAGAGCGCACAGGGTCTTCAGTACGAAGCACTGAGACCTGAAACTGCAAACTTCTCCTCAGACCTAAGTATACTTTAACCTCATAAAAACAGGGAGATGACATTGCACTCACTCCATTTTCTTATGTCCAGCTTTAACACAATCTAATGATCATAAGAAGCAACTACAATCATTTATTGTTACTTGCTGAGAGGACAATTGGTTTTTATTACATAAACTGTTGCTAAATGGATTCCATGCAATCTATTTTATATATGTTTAATTTCAATTTATTTATGTTAACTTTGCCAAGTATCCCATAAGGTCAAACAGTGTTATAGTTATTTTTAATTACAAGGTGATTATCTTTTGTGCCTGTCAAGAGTTCAAGGAGCATCTGGATGACGCTTTTACTCATATGATTTAGGCTTTGATAATCCTGCAAGGAGCAGGGAGTTGGACTTGATGATCCTAATGGATCCCTTCCAACTTGAGATATTCTGTGTTTTCATGAATTATATACACATACACATTCATGTGGCATCAGGTAGTAATTAAGAAATAGGACATTAGATATCCTTCTTATGCAACTATATTAAAGGATCCTCATGAATATGTTTTTTTCTTAATGCTTCGGGGGCTTATTTATTTTATGTTACTGACTCATGGATATCTATTGTTGCAATTCAGAGCTCAGATTCTCTCCACACCAGTTGGAAAACCAGTGGCCTGACTTAGCCTTTCCTTCTTCATCCTTCATTTCTATAGCTAAAATATAGATGCACTCTGGTACTTCAGTTTGTTCTTAGCAGCAGCATAAATTAAGCAAAAATATTTATTTGATTCTCCTTCTCTAAAATTTCTCAAACCTCCACCTCCTCAGGATGGCCACATGCTGTTCGGAATTGATCCCTAAAACAGAAGCATCCTTCTTTCTCTCCTGCTCAAACAAATGTTAATTTTCAGCAGACTTTCTTCACACATTTTGATCTTGAAGGAGCTGTATTTTTCAGAGTTCTCTTCTGCTTCCAACTTCTACCATATGATGCTATTATAAAACTCATTGCTGTTTTATTTCATTTAGAGTGACTACCAAAAGTTAGAAAGCAAGGGTAAAATGCAGAACATCCTCTCAAAAGAAAAATGCTGGTAAAGGAGAAGGAAGAAAAAAGCCATGCAGAGACTCACTTTTCCAGGGGATGAGGCAGAGAAAATTATCTTTCTCTTCATTTAGTGTTGTATTTTAGGTTTCTCTGCAACACAGCCATATAAAGCCGAAGTCTGCAGTGCCTTATCTCCAAGCAATGTTTAACTCATCAAAAATTTTTCTCCAAAGTAGCTTACAACAAGCAAAGGTATCGAACTACTTCTAACACAAATGTTTTTTAACTCAGTAAAACCACAGACTGGCACAAAACCAGGATGAGCTAATCCTATTCTACACCTTTGGCTCCTCAGCCACCTTTCTTGAAGAATTGTGCACCTGAATGTTTTCCTATACACCCAAAAGCTCATTAAACATATTATTTTAGGCCTCCTAAACAAAACTAAGGACTGTTAAAGAAAAAAGCACTCATATAGCCTGAGACTTCATGTTACCTTACTCTGCCATCCTATCATTCACTGCCCTAAGGCTTCCAAAATTACTTTTCTCTCTGATATTATTGTACAAGATGTCTTTAAACACTTACATAGTGCTGGGTTTTACTACCCATGGCAAATGACTTGCAGCCAGCAATAAACTTTACGTCTAAGTTCCAAACACACTGACATAAGATAACAAATAATTCTCTTCTAGATAATATTGTTGATGAAACAGTGCATTGTCCAATAAAGTCCAGGCTATAGCAACTCTAGCCAGTGATCCTCCTTTACTTAAGTGAAACTGTTTATTGATCATATTGCATCTCATTCCACATGCTCAGTCAAAAAAAAAGAAGAAAGAAATATTGAGGGTTTCAAAATGCACTGGCAGAGTTTTGAAATTGTATTGCATCCCTCTTTCTGTAGATAATAAGGCATAGAAAATACTGCAAAACATTCCTACTTTCTTGCAGAGGAATTAAACTGGATGGCTTACTTGACGCTCTCTTAAAAAATATGCATTGGTGGATTTTAGTGTTTGTAGTAGAATAACAATTTCTAGAGAACAGCTAGTATATGGCAATTGCCAAGGTCTGCTACTCTCCACGCTATGTCCTGATAATGTGAGGCTACCCATGACACAGAAGGATGTATCTACTACAGCAGAGCTTTCACCAGTGCAAAGCACAGGGAGTCTGTGCTACCAACACACAATATTCCCTGACTCCCTACTTACAAAAAGCCATGAATAAGATCATTTGGTATGCAAACTCAAAGTTCCCTGTGGTAGAACTAGCTTTGTATAATTTGGTGTTTGTTCAAAAAAAAAAAAAAGCAGCAAAGCTGGCATTAAACAACTCAGAGAACAGATCTTAATTTCTAGCCAGTTTCTAATCTGCTAGTAGATTCATTTCATGTGTTCATTTGCAGATAACCATGAGAAATAATAGCACTTTCCACTGCTGTAGATCAGAAGCTCGAAAGATCTTTTCAAACATTAATATGCTGTATACCACACAGCCCTCACGGTTCTGAGAAGTCTAGGTATCACTTAGCATGTACACTCAGGCAAACAATATGACTTCCTCAAGATTACACAAGGAGCTTAGACAGACCTATGCTTCAGTTACAGGCTAATCTTTCTTCTATTCTCAAGTACCTTAATCCTGACAACTCTGTGTAACAGTAATGGTCCTAACATCATGCTTTTATTAAAAAAAATCTTTTAATAAAGAATAATAAAGTGACTATTTTTAAGGCATCCAAAATTAATCACTTTTTATGTTCTTCCCCTGCTCTTTCCAGAAGGAAAATACAAAAATAAGAGAAATGGAATTTACAACACATAATCATAAAAAATAAATAAATAAATAAAAGCTAAAGAAGCCATACATTTTTCACTATGGCTTTTAAAGCATGTAATAACTGTTACATTGATATTTTTAGTTATTTAGTAAGCATTTTTGGCCAGTATTTGATCAACTCATTTGCTCAACTCAAGGGCATTATCAATAGTAAACGGGGCTAATTCTCTTCCAGGTTTACACATCTCTGCAGAATCAGCCCCTTCAACATAAAACAAAGCTGAAAGGCTCATGATTATTAAACTGATATTTAAAACCTTTATTGCTTGTTGCATTTATACTGGAAAGGTTAAACTGATTGTATTTTCTGAATATCTCTGCAATTTTCCTTGTTCTTACAGAAAACAAATATTTGAGTTTAGTGAAAATCACAACAGCTTGGGAATGGGGGAAGTTAAAATCAAAAGATAAAACTATTATTGCTGTGACATGTTTTTAACTGACTTTCTTATACTCACATGATGGGAAGAATTCAGGATGAGCAGAAGCCAAAAAGGGAGAATCTTAGCAAAATATTTTGAAGATGGCTGAGAAATATTGCCCAAATAATTCTGATAAAATGATTTGTGTTTCAGACTCAGGAAAAAAAAAAAAAAAGAAATAAAATAAAATAAAATAAAATAATAAAAAAAAAAGGAGAGTAGTTTCTTAATTCTGTTTTATTCTCTCTCAAAAGAGAAAATGCCAAGGCTGTGATTTTATCTATTTTGGTTCACATGGTGTCTATCACTGTGGTAGCTGGACCCTGCAGAACAACAACAAAATAAAGAATAGAGAAAGAAACATACTTGCTGAAGAGGCAGATGAAGAGACAAAATCTTGTCTGTCTCGTTTATTTATTTAGAGTTATAAAACTTCCAGAAGCACCTCTCTGCTCTGAATCTCATTTCAAGAATTAAAATACCCAATAACATGTAATATAGAAAGGACAGCTCATCACAATTCAGCACATAAATATTCAGTAGTTATCATGAGAAAAAATAAGCTGAAAGCTGTTCATCTCCCAACCCAGTCTTCCCTAAAAACCTGGAGAAAAGACGAATTTTGAAGGCTGAAAAGACTAAAAAAAATCTGCAGAAAAAAAAATCTCCAGACTTTGACAGGCTTGAAAAGTGGGCCTGTGCAAACCTCACGAAGTTCAACAAGGTCAAGTGCAACATCCTGCACCAGGGCTGGGGCAATCCCAAGCACAATGCAGGCTGGGAGGAGAATAGATTGAGAGCAGCTGTGAGGAAAAGGGCTTGGGGGTATTGGCAGATATAAAACTGGAAATGACCTGACAATGTGCACTTACAGCACAAAAAGCCAACTATATGCTGAGCTGCACCAAAAGAAGTGACCAGCACGTTAAGTAAGGTGATTCTTTCCCTCTACTCTGCTCTCATGAGACTCTACCTGCAGTACTGCATCCAGCCCTGGGGCCCCCAACACGAAAAGGACATGGACTGTTGGAGTGAGTCCAGAGGAGGTCACAAAGATGATCAGAGGTCTGGAGCACCTCTCCTATGAAGACAGGCTGAGAGAGTTGGGCTTGTTCAGCCTGAAGAAGAGAAGGCTCCAGGGAGACCTCAGAGCAGCCTTCCAGTACCTAAACGGGACCTACAAGAAATCTGGAGAGGGACTTTTACAACGGCATTTAGTGAAAGGGCAAGGAATCATGGAATCACAGAATACGTAGGGTTGGAAAGAACCTTAAGATCATCTAGTTCCAAGTCCCCTGCCATGGGCGGGGACACCTCACACTAAACCATGTCACCCAAGGCCCTGTCCAACCTGGCCTTGAAAACCATCAGGGATGGAGCATTCACAACTTCCCTGGGCAACCCATTCCAGTGCCTCACCAACCTTACAGTAAAGAACTTCCTCCTTATATCCATTCTAAACTTCCCCTGTTTGAACCTGTTACCCCTTGTCCTATCACTACAGTTTCTAATGAAGAGTCCATCCCCAGCATCCCTATAGCCCCCTTTCAGATACCGAAAGGCTGCTATGAGGTGTCCATGCAGCCTTCTCTTCTCCAGGCTGAACAGCCCCAACTTTCTCAGCCTATCTTCATG
>WYDI02018977.1:0-10203 GCA_009867235.2 Psittacus erithacus | reverse complement strand
CTGCACACAATACTCCAAGTGAGGTCTCACAAGAGCAGAGTAGAGGGGCAGAATCACCTCCTTCGACCTGCTGGTCATGCTCCTTTTGGTGCAGCCCAGGATACAGTTGGCTTTCTGGGCTGCGATTGCACAGTGAAGCTGGCTCATGTTAAGTTCCTCGTCAACCAACACCCCCAAGTCCTTCTCCGCAGGGCTGCTCTGGATCTCTTCTCTGCCCAACCTGTAGCTGTGCCTGAGATTGCTTCGACCCAGGTGTGGGACCTTGCACTTGGCATGGTTAAACTTCATAAGGTTGGCATCAGCCCACCTCACAAGCGTGGCAAGGTCCCTCTGGGTGGCATTCCTTCCCTGCAGTGTATCAACCACATAGCTTGTGTCATTGGCAAACTTGCTGAGGGCTCACTCAATCCCACTGTCCACGTCACTGACAAAGATGTTGAACAGGACCGGTCCCAACACCGATCCCTGAGGGACACCACTTGTTCCTGGTCTCCAGCTGGACGCTGAGCCATTGACCACAACTGTTTGTGTGCGGCCATCCAGCCAGTTCTTTATCCACCGAGTGGTCCATCTATCAAATTGATGTCTCTCCAATTTAGAGAGAGGGATGTAGATTTCAATTAGATATTAGGAAATAATTCTTTACTCTGAGGGTGGTGAGACACTGGCACAGGTTGCCAGAGAAGTTGTGGCTTTCCCATCCCTGGCAGTGTTCAAGGCCAGGTGGGATGAGGCTTTGAGCAACCTGATCTAGTGGAAGGTGTCCCTGCCCATTGCAAAGGGATTGGAACTAGATGATCTTTAAGGTCCCTTCCAGCCCAAACCATTCCATGATTCTATGATTCTGTGAAAATGGTGGTAACACTATCGAAGTCAAGGATACCATACAGAATGAAGCATTCGGTTGGCCTTGTCATGACATTTATGCATAGCCTTAGAGGTGGGAGAATAATCATGATAAGTATGTTGCTCCTCAATGCATGCTTGGTCACAGTCAGGAACCTGAATTTAAGGCATGCTGCTGTTTTCTTGGTCAGCTCTCATTGCAAGGGAGAAAGTAATCCCTCGTAAGGATGAGACACATTTTTATCCTGTGTGTTCTACACAGTCTCTTTGATATAGGGGAAGGTGTCTGCACATTTAAATGCTAAGAATTTCCTGCTCTGGAAGTAAGAATTATAAGCTCAAGTCAGCATCACTGAGAAAAAATAATTTATAATTGTGTTGTTTCTTTCTACAATCCATCTCAGTGGCAATTCTGACTTACCAAAGTGTGAGTTATTTTCGCTTATCGACACAAACCACCAGTTCTGGTGATATCTGATGATTAATTTTTTCTATAAATTCTTGCTGCTAGTGGACAAACAGGAGAAATATGCATTGGAAGGCAGTACCAGGTCAGCCAGATATTTTATGGAGCAGCCTATCTCTGGGATTAGCTGCTAGACATTTCTGAGAAAAAGCTAAAACTTTAACAATACGAATGTATAGAAAAAAATATTCATCTCACAATATATTTCCCAGTCTGGCTTGGATTCCAAGGTGTGACAAGTATGTTTGTATCCCAGTGTAATTATTGTTGTTTCCATTCATTACCTATATCTGTATCTCAACCTTTTGGAAATCCTGTTAAACAACAGGAAAAAATAACAGTTCATAGTTTCTGAGTATTACTAGTTTTGGCAGTTTCTAGACAATGTTATCACCTTTGGGGGGAAGTAAAAACTGATCATGCTTCCCTTCACTGCTCTGAGCAGTTGTGGCCTGCCTGTCCCACTGAGCAAGAGGAAGATAGAGAGAGCAAACACAGCAGTCATAAACATGTCAGACAATTTTTGCTTTTGCCCATGCAGTTCTTTTTTTTGCGTGCAGTTTGTTGGCTTCTCACTCCACTGAAGTCCAAACAAATATTTCATGTTGCTGTTTTGCTAAATTTCATGAAAAGTCACAGATTTCTTCTCCATAGCAGGTAATCCAAACAGATGAGGACAACAGCATGAAGGTACTTTGTACCTACTTTCACAAGGTTATTTAGAACCTTCCATTGACTTTGTGATGAATATTATCAAATCAGTGGAGACGCGCAAGTTTTACAGTTAGCAGAAGATAGAAGAATACCATGATCTGTGACATGGCATCTGCCAAAGCTTCAGGAGAAGGTATTCTCTACTGGCAAAGGAGGCAAAGTCTGAGCCATGCAAATTTTATCTTTATGGAGGAAAAGCATTAGTATTGATATTCCTTCATGGCTGATCCTGGAAGACAAGGATTAGCTTCTTATTAACATCAGAATTTACTGCATCCAGGGCTTAATGCAGATGTTCCTGAAGAAGCATAATAAAGCTGTGCTTAAAACACCTGTGCCACTGCCAAAATATCACCTCAGATTTCACCTGCCCTGTGCAGCTCTGCCCAAGCCTTAATGTAGAAAGATTATAACAGCTTTTTACAAATACAAATTTACCTATTCAGTTTCTGCCATAAGAAAATTCCAGTAATGTCTATACTCCCCCCGCAGCCATAATCCAATGGTGAATTTCTCTCCCTCTCGGTAAGACTGTATTCCATCCATTTAATTTCGCTTGCACTCAGGCATCTGTAGAAATTATTTCATCAATCCACTTTTATCTCTCATGTTATTTAAGAAAATAAAGTAGGTCAATGGCTAGATAAATTTGAGAAAAAAAAAATGAGAAATATGATCTTTTTCTCCCCCCTTTCCTTTTCAGTGTCATTTTGGAACTGAACATTACCAATCCTTGGAAGGATGGCAAAATTCAATATTGCACTGATGGGAACATGAATAACGTATAAAGAGACACTTCAAACAGTGCAAAAAATCTAAGGCACAAAATGTCTAACAAGGCTAAACCAAAGCCTTTGTAAAAGTTACAGCAGAACCAATTGGTCACTTAGTCTTAAGACTGTCTCATCTCATTCAACTACCAATGCCAATAACTGACAGGCCAAGATTCCTTTCCTAGAAAATTGCTATCACCTCAGTAAATCAGAAGATGACATCAAAGAATCTGAATTCAGAAGGAAAACCCAAAAGCAGACATTAATAAAGATCACACACGCAAAGACATTCCAAAGGGGTTTGTTTTGGTTTGGGTTTTTTTTTCCTCAAAACTAAATCAATATTGGGTTTGGGAGTCCCTAAATCAAGGATATATAAAATGATGGGTAAAGCACCTGGGGGTAGCGCTAGTTATTTTCTCCAAAGGTTTTTCTGGGGTCTTTTTAATATGCTGAGTACCAGAGCTACACTTAATATTGTAGACAGAACAAGCGTCTGTCCTCCTCTCTAGCTCTGTACTCTCTTCTGCAGACAAACATGAATAAATGCCACACATCCAGAGTTATTCATGAATGGATGCATATTTTATGTTAAGTGCTTCAATAGTATATGCTTTAAATCTGTTCAGCCATGCATATATGAAGAGATAAGAAAGCACCTAGGCTCAAAATTTGGGATCCAGTTTAGAGAAATAATAAAGATATCAAAAAAATACTTTGTTTGTTTCCTTAAGTAGAGGGTATACGTGCTCTAAACAGAAAAATTTTTCTTATTGATGTGCTTCAGGAAAAATTATAGACTATACAGTCCATGACATTCACGCTTTGCCCTCTGGACTATTAATATGCCAGGATTAGAGCTTTTCATTAGACTTCCTGAGGCAAAACCGTACATTACTTTCTGCAAATTAGAATCCTGGTGTGACAAAAACACTCAGAGAGGAACATGGGAACTGTGAATGTGAACTTGAGCCTGCCTTCTCCAGAGCTCAGACTCACTTCTGCATGACTGAACAAGAACATATAGAACAGGAGAGATATTCTTAAAAAAAAGGAAAAGGAAAAAAGGGGAGACTCCAACCCCTCCTCCCCCCAAATGCACCTATTGTAAAGCACTGATGCTTGTCCTATTATCCCACACATTCTCACTATGTATATATACACACACATATGTATACTGATCATTACTGGTGAGTTGATTTAAGGACTCATCAAACTTGTTGCATTGGCTTAGAGCAACTTAGAAGCCAGATAAAGGGAAAAAAAAAGGAAAAACGTGTTTTATATGAAAGTCTGAAGCACATTATTTCCTGAGGCTATCCTTGCTATGGCACAACATATTGCAGCACCTCTGTCTGAAGGCTATGCCCAAAGGTATGCCTATGAAAATCAATACAAGTGATATTATAAATATTGTGGCCCTTCACAAGGTGTCACATAGAGGAAACAGACAGAAGTGAAATTCAGCAATGTAAAAATGTGAGCTGCAGAACATAGAGCAATGGAACAAATTAGGAGCCTATGTAGTAATAACTGTGAGCAAGACTGAATATCCTCAAATGATTGTATCAGCATATTCACAGAGCTGTCATCACGGGTTAGGAGCTGTTTCCTTTATAAACAGTGTCACTCACTATTTCACTATTCAGCTGTTTTCAGTCATTGTAGGCTGCAACTTGGCATTCACATAATCAGCTCAAATGCAAATGTGTCTCCAAAAATTACTTAAATGGGTTAGGCCAAATTTAGTACTGGAGCAGCAAAAATAATAATTTAGGTATGGTTACATATTGGCTGACTAATATCACTGCTAACCAAATGAAAATTTGAAAGTTTTAAAATATAGCAGCCAAGAAGCACAAAAGACACACAAAACCTTCCACTTCCCAATACATATTAATAAAAAATAATTAAAAAAAGGAAGGAAAATAAGCACAAGTTTGTTCCTTAGCCATGTAGTAAAAATAAGCCTACCAAATAACATCACAATTGGCATCAAACTCTCCCATTTTCATCATGTAAAGCAATGGTCTAAACCCACAGGAGTATGACACGACTGAAGCTGTAAGGGACCTCTGGAGGACACCTGGTCCAGCCTCACTTGAAGCAGAGCCCACCTTAAGTGCAGGCAAGGACCTCCACTCGAGTGCGTATTACTTACAAATTCAGGTACTATTCAATATGACAAAACTGAGCCTAAAGCAAGAGAACAAAGATCAGCCTTTGAGCATTCTTGCTTTTGACAATGAAACGGTCCATTCAAACAAAATAAGCTCTGAGCTCCCAGTATTTCAGCATCTGGTTTTTACCGAACTTAGTCTGCTGCTGGTTTCCAAAACATCCAAGATCTGGGTCTAAGCCTTCTCTCATTTACACCAAGGTAAACTGATATTTGATACAGTGAAGCTCTAAGTGAAATCCAAGTATGTGAGAGCTGAATCAAACGCAGCTGTTTCTGAATCCCAGTTAAGTCCTTTTTCTCTAAATTACAGTTTTCCCCTATGTACTTTCGAAAAGCATTTGTGCAGGATGACAAAAGAAAATTATTATCAAGATTACTTTTAAGATACTCACCTCTCTTCCAGTGTCATCTCCAATTCCTTGCTGGCTGAAAATAATAAGCTCCTGAAAATATTTACCAAATTGGAAATAGCATTTGATTCAGATCTTCAAAGAGAACTTCATGTTGGAATAATTATTTGTAGTAAATCAAAATTTGCCCGTTTAAAAAACTGTGCTTTTAATGCAAGTGCCCATTTCCATGGCTCTTTCTCACCACATTTTCAAGCGCTTTGAAACATCAGAGAGAGAAAAATAGGTTGGGGTTTGGAGTTTTTTTTCATTATTACAGTAAGTACTGAAAGCACAGAGCTCATGACTCATCTCACTCTACAGCCATTGGATTCTCAGTGCTCTTTACCATACGAAAGTAGAAAAAATGAACAGCACCACTGTAAAAAAATACAAGTGGAAACAGCTTACGTGTATGAGTAGACTCCATGCATCTTTGAAGACTTGTTTCTCCAGAATTAGAGCCTGTGACAAATGACCACCACGATTAATTGCTCATTTTCAACCAAGCACAAAATTTTGAGTCATAATTTGTTATAAAGCAATAGTTCTACAGAGCACTTATTCAGCTGTGAAAAGACTAAGTTTATCATCACTCAAGACAACAGCCAAACAGAATAATATAAATAGATTGAAAAGCAAATAGGTGTTCAGAATGATATATTGTCCTCTCATCAGTATCCTCGATATACATCAATTGGTATTATATCTGATACATTGATAGCCGGGTTACTGTTGCCCACATGTTTATTAGTTCCCACAAATAAGATTCTGTCTTATTAAAATACCAGTGTCAATAAGAGTTGTTAGGACTTAAAAAGTCTTGCCTTGTGAGTCTACCTTTTAGTCCAGCTCTCACCTTGGATGTTTACGCCATGTATTGTTTTTAAAAAACGAAATGATGTTCAGCTATGTTGTAGGCTACCTAATTTTGACTCATCTGTGCTTTTAAGAAATGAGTACAGCTAATGTTTGCAATAATATCATGTATTAATTTCTCTATTGTGTTTAGAGCAAATAGCCACAGCAAGGCAAAAATTCGAAGGATAACTTCAGAGCTAGGGCAGTAATTGCTTTCCAGTCACCTTCTGAAGAGGAATGAGTTTTAGACAGTTCTGTTGATACAAACAAGCCACAGAAAATATATAAGGGAAATATCAAGCTCTCAGTTGTAGACGGTCCAAATTCAAAAACAAAATCTCATGTTATTACAGCATCTTTTGGAAGGTACTACATTTGCTTAAAGGCTCTATATCACTTCTTAAGTTTTCCTTTCCTCATAACAGAAAGTCCTCTCTTTGAATAAGCAAACTGGCCCTTCTCTGACCTCAAGCTATTACATTGGAAAGCACAAAACAGATAGTTGAAAGAAAGAAACTAGTACTTTGGCCTTATTTCCAGCTGACAACAATCCTAAGGCTTTGCTGTAGGCTTGCATTCATTTCAGAGTCACATTCTTAATGTTTATTCAGATCATATCCCTTTCCTTTGGTTGCTCATTTTCTGCTTCTCTGTGGCACCTTCTATTTCTTATGCTTGTCCCACACAAACAAATACGCACAAAAACATTGAACAACACAGAGAAATATCTCCTTGATTTAAATGGTTATGGGTGCTTATGTTTAAATTGAAGGCTGCAAACAACTGCTTTCATTAATGGATTCCAAAGCAGCTTGACTTTTTCTTATGTTTATCAGCAATGTAGGGAGTGGCTGCATTTTCTTCAATAGAGACTAGCTAAACACTACAGTGGCAAGAAGGTTTAGGATGACTGTAGCATACCAGGATCATGCAGTACTGTGTATCTCATCACAACATGGATTACTCTGGGCTTTCTGCAGATGTATGTGGCCTGCCAGTGTCAAAAGAGAGAAAGGCTTTATGCGATCCACAGGGCTGGTTAGATGGGAGACATAGATTTCATTTGGATCTTCTAGACGTTTGGCATCAATGTTTCCACTCTGTTGGGTGATTATAGCCCACAGAGAGGTTTATTTCATCTATTATTCATTAATATGGCAATAATCCACTTAGAATAACCTCAGTTCAGTTTGTTTTGCATTTAAATTCTGTTCATCCCAGTTGCGCATTTAGAATGGTGTCTAGATTGACACGCAACAGTTTAAGCTGTCCTTATTGTCACCTCATTGCTGAGGTGAGTAGCTCGAGGGAGGACACCTTCAACACGTGAGCGGGGGGAAGCTCAGCGCCCAGGAGCCTCAACACAGAGCGGCGAGAGCCACCGAGGGAGCCTCAAGTCCTCGACAGGACTTGTCCAGGAGCCGGCAGCTCAGCTGACGCGATCAGCTGACTCACAGGGGCGGAGCCAGGAGCAGCGGCACCGGCCCTGACTGGGTAAAAACCCGCCGCGGGGAGCGCGGGGAACAGGGCGGGTTCGAGGCAGGTTGCGCGGGTGGGGCGATGGGCGCTCGCCGTATGAGCGGGGCCCGGTCTGGGAGCTCTGCTCTGGCTGCCCCGGAGGTAGCAGCGTAGGCACCAGACAGAGCTGATGAGAGGGGAGGCTGCAGCGCAGAGCTCGGAGTGCAGAGAGTGCCTGCACTAGTCTCCTGAAGGGGAGGGTGCACAACGGGCAGGGCTGCACTCGGTGCTGCCTGGTGGAGGCCCTCCTGCAGCAGGGGCTGAGCTGCGGGACACTGTCAATAGGCTGAAAGATGTCAGGGAAGCTGAGAGGAAGCAGCACTGCTTGCTCCAGGCCCAAACTGTGCAGGGGCCTCAAGCGTCCCCTGTAGCTCATGGAGGGAAGAAGGAGGCCGCTAACCCAGGAAGCTGGGAGACAGCAAAAAAAAACAAACAACAAAAAAAGGAGGAAGAGGACAATTAAAAGCAAGGGGCTTCATCCTAAATCTGTTGTCTCCATCCAGAACCGCTTTGCTGTCCTACAGGGGCCTAATAAGGGAACACCCCCGCACCAGAAACAACCAGCTGATGCACTGCTGAAGAAGATCTCTACTGCTGCTGCCAGGAAAATGCGGCGAGTCATAGCAGTAGGGGACTCTACTTTGAAAGGAACAGAGGCACCCATCTGTCGGCCTGACCCAGTCTCAAGGGAGGTGTGTTACCTACCAGGGGCAGGGATCTGGGATGTCACAGAGAGGCTGCCTGCTCTAGTAAGTCCCACTGACTATTACCCACTTCTAGTGATCCATGTGGGTGCTAGTGATATAGATAGCAGTAGCCTGGAGAACATTAAACAAGGACTACAGAGCCCTCGGAGGGGTGGTTAGGGCCTCTGGAGCTCAGACTGACTTTTCATCAGTTCTCCAGGATACAGGGGAGGACCTTAGAAAGGCTAGGAGGATTGGTCAGGTTAATAAATGGTTAGAAGGGTGGTGCCATAGTCAAGGGTATGGGTATCTTGAACATGGGACTCAATTTAGTAGGCCAGGTTTACTGAGGGCTGGTGGAGCTGGTCTGACAAAGAAAGGTGAGAGTGGTTTTTGTAGGAGGCTTGCCAGGCTGGTCAAGGATGCTTTAAACTAGATATGTTGGGGGGATGGGGGAGGAGCATCATTCCATCCCAACACAGTCAGTTGCCAGCACCTATAATAAATGCTTGGAGCAATGTAGAGATACTCCAGCCATTCCAGCCAGTGAGCCAGCTTCATTTGGAGCTCGGCTCAGATACCTCTATACAAATGCCCATAGCATAGGGAACAAACAAGATGGGGGTATGATATAATAGGCATCACAGAAACATGGTGGGATGACTGCTATGACTGGAGTGTTGGAATGGAAGGTTACATGCTCCTTAGAAAAGACAGGCCTGGCAGGCAGGGAGGGGGAGTTGCTGTTTATGTTAGTGATAGGCTAGGGAGTATGGAACTCTGTCTGGGGACAGGTGAGCAGACAACAGAGACACATGACAGTGTTAAAGGGAGAATAGCGACAGGAGACATTACTGTGGTAATCTGTTACAGACTACCTGATCAAGAGGACTCTGTGGATGAACCACTCTGTAGGCAGATAGGAACAGCCTCACGCTCGCAGGCCCTTGTTCTCATGGGAAACTTCAACGACCCTGGTATCTGTTGGAGGGACGGTATGGCCCAGCACAAGCAATCCAGGAGATTACCCGATTGTGTGGAAGACAACTTCCTTCTGCAAGTAATAGAGGAGACAACAAGGAGAGGTGCCATGCTTGACCACGTGCTCACCAACAGGGAAGGGCTGGTAGGAAATGTGACCCTCCAGGGCAGCCTTGGTTGCAGCAATCATGAGACGGTCCAGTTCGAGGATCGTCAGGACAGTGAGAAGGGCGTGCAGCAAGCTCACTACTCTGGACTTCAGGAGAGCAGACTTTGGCCTCTTCAGGAACCTGCTTAGTAAGGTTCCATGGGATACAGCCCTAGATGCCAGGGTGGCCCAAGACTGTTGGTTGATATTCAAGGATCATCTATAAGCTCAAGAGTGTTGTGTCCCGACTAGAAGGAAGTGCAGCAGGAGGGCCAGGAGATCTCCTTGGATGGAAAAGGAGCTGCTGAGGAAAATTTGAGGGAAAAAAGAGGCTTATAAAAGGTGGAAGCAACGACAGGCGGCCTGGGAAGAATACAGGGATGTTGTAAGAAAGCCAGGGACCAGGTTAGGAAAGCTAAGGCCCAGTTAGAATTAAATTTGGCTGGGGATGTGAAAGATAACAGCAAGGGATTCTGTAGGTACACTGCGAATAAAAGACAGACTAGGGACGACGTAGGCCCCCTTCGGAAGCTATCAGAAGAACTGGCTACCCTGGATTTGCAGAAGGCTGAGGTTCTTAATGACTTCTTTGCCTCAGCCTTCACTGTCAAATGCTCTGACCACACCACCCAAGTCTTG
>WYDI02018976.1:0-86034 GCA_009867235.2 Psittacus erithacus | reverse complement strand
GTGGTAGCAGCAGTGGTTTGTGTTATACCTTAGTTACTGGACTGTTCTTATCTCAACCTGTGGGAGTTCCATTCTTTCGATTCTCCTCCCCATCCCTCCAGGAGCTGGGGGGAAGAAGGGAGGGGAGTGAGCAAGGGCTGTGTGGCTGAGTTGCCAACTGGGCTTAAACCATGACACAGAAGTATGCCGGATCCTAAAGCATTGGGAAAGTGATCTAGAAACCATGGAAGTCATGTAGTTGTCTGAAGGCAGTGTTATGTTGTTTCACCCTTGTGCAATCATAAATGATAACAGATGGTATAAGGAAAAGATACCCTGAGAAATCTGGCCAAAAGTAGAAGACTTTTAAGAGAATTTTTTTTAAAGTATTTACTTCTGTTATTGCATATCAGATTTTAATCCTGATGTGCTTACCTAGATCTGTGAAGCAACACTGTGTGATTTCATCAAATGTCTTGTAAAAGCCTCCAGTTGAATTTGAGGTAGTAGTTTACTGAAACTGTGCATATTTTTGATAGTATTTATATATATTGTATTTGTAACTCAATAAAATTAAGCAGCTTTATGTTTTTGCAGTAGTCTAATTAAACAATTTACGTATGCTGTAACGCCTGTAATTATTCTTTAAAGGCTGTCAGTTAGTTTGAGACTAAACTAACCAAGATTCTGAGTTATATGATACAAGAGTAAAAAAATATACTGGGCAAGTGATATCCTTTAACAAACTTGAGTGAAGATAATTAACAGCTCGAAGGAGACCAAGAATGGAAGCAAAGTGGACTGTGAATTTTGAGGCAATGAGAATCCACAAAATTCTGGTTACTTCAGTAATAGGCAATTGTATGCTGTTACTGAAAAGTCAAAAGCAGAGGGAGGAAGAAGGCAGGAAAATGAGAGCACTGAAATTGTTGCACAAAAGGAGTAGAAATTTGGGGATCTACAGGCACATTTTATCATTTTGTGGTCTTCTGGTTTGTTAACTGGGAGTGGTAAAGACAAGACTTTTAAGTGCTAAATATTGAAAATGAAATTTATGCAGTAGGTGAACATGTATTCATAGTGTACTTTTTCAACTACACTGCAGGAAAAGGAAAAAAACAAAACAAACAAAACCAAACCCACAATGCCCAAACCCTATACAATATGGTAAAAACTGGGATAAAAAGAAATTTGATACATAATGAATGTGGGGCAGAACAGATCATTAGTAAGAGAACTGTAAACAGGGCCACTATAGCAATTTACTAAATACCTAGATTTTGTGAAGGGAAATCACTGGCTCTTTTGAAACACTACTTCTGTACCAGAGAATGCTCCAAACTAGGTGGGGAGAAAAAAGAAAAACCCTAAGGTAAGTGCTCGTAGGTTTTGCGGTTGTTGTTAGCAAATGCACAACTGTTTCTGAATGAAAGCCAAAGTTTTCTTTTTCTGTCTGTGTCATCTGATTACTGAATCCATTGAGATCCCTTTTAAACTTAAAGTGGATTTTTGTTGTCTTCTCCACAAGTAAGCTTTTACTTCTTCCACCCTTGTACCTCTTCAGGAGGGGCAGCAGTGTGCCTCGTGCAGCAGTGTGACTCCTGCATCAGGGAAGCAAGCTTTTGGGAAGCATTAACTGATCTGACATATATGGTCAGTCTTCAGGAAGAGGTAGTAGCAGCCTGATTGGAGCACCCAGTGATACTGCTGGTCCACAAACCAGCTGCTGAACCATGCCGCTCTAAGTCCCATTTTGCTTTAGAAAGCAGATTGTGGGTTTTCACTGCAGAACTGTTATGTTACTCTAGTTCTTGGAAGCTTTCCAGGTAGTTAACCATTAAGGGATGCTTGGATTTCAGCTATCAAATCTGAGATTCACAGATAGTTCTGCCTTCTAACACCCACATCACTGTTTTCTCAAACAGCAAATGATGTATTAATCATATTTACTACAGTCTGCTTCTTTACATGCAGTGGTGTTATAAAGATACCATATTAGACACTGTGCACAGGGCTTAAAATGTATGTAGTGAAACGTTACATAGATTGATGACACGTGGCAAGTACCTCTCACGAACTGTCACGCTTCTGTTCAGAGGTATTTGGCTTTTGTGGTGTGTACCAAGTCTTGCGAATTCCCAGATATGTTATCTATGGTCTATGATTCTGTGAGAAAACCTCCCACAAAGTTTTGGGAAAACTGAAAACAACACCACTTCCTTTTCTAAAAATGCATGCTTGATTAGAAAGAACAGTTTCTTACTAAAAGCTTTTCAATCTTCAATACAATATATACTACTTTAGAAAACATTTCATCCCAGCATTTTTAAAGAGCTTTTAATATTTGCAGTTAATCACATAAACTTACAGTTTTACATTGGAAGTATGTCATGAGAGCATATTAATATCTGCTCAAGCGAGAAAAGCTTTGTTGCCTGAGTTGCCTAAGTTGCCTGAGAAAAATAAACTCGGAGACCAAAAAAATGGTGGCAGCAGCCACTACAGTTTAGGTGCTGCATTGTCTGCCAGGAAAACTAGTGGAATTTTTCATACACCTTCCCAGTTGTGTGCACACATAAAGGATTATAAGCACTTTGCTCATAGCAGCATATGTAATGTTATACAGGTCTGTCAACACTTTGCTTTGAAACTTGCTGTCTCTTTGGACCCTCTTTTGTTCACTCGCTGATGTTACCATACTCATATGTTTTCCAGTGGAGCCATGCAGCTTGGTTTCCAAAGTTGTTGTTTAAAAAGCTTAATTGAAAAAAGGCTCATAATTCTAGGGTATGGTAGCACTGACAAAAAAGTGCTTGCATTTGCTATTTACTGTGCAGTGTGGCTTTACAGATTTAGCAAAATAGAAGAGCTGGTTGGTACAGCCACAGGCCACATCTGCACTAACATTGCTTAGGGACTGCATTTACTTAAACTTTTTCCAAATTCAGACAACTTTTTGTTAGATAATTGTAAGTTACTTCATGTATTTCAATTAGAAATGAGACATTCTTACATTAGAAAGCAAACACACAAGGTGAAAATGGCTGATGTAGTTTCCCCACACATACACCTTGAGGAATGACATAGAATCATAGAAGCAAAGTAAAGCTGGCCCAGACTTGTCTAACGTTTGTCTCCAGTTGAACCTTACCTTTAAATATCAGTGCAAAAATTTAGCATTAATGTAGAGAGGATGACTTTATTGCTTGGGCAATTTTGGTAGTCTTACCTTATCTGTGATCTTTTAAGGTATTTTGTCATGAAGCGGGTATTATAAATGCATAAAACTGCTTTTTGTAAGAAATCTCTCCATGCATTCTGAGTATATTTGTGATATACACGGATTGCATGGTGGCATAAGAGAGATTAAATTGTCAGACTGAATCTTATCTCTAAGACGTAGAGTAAATGTTAGGAGTCAGATACTTGGTGTAGCATTCTTCCGAAATGTGTCCTTCAGTGTTCACTTGTCAAAAGGAGCAGTCTTTCTAAATTAAAGATGCAGAGGCCTGTTGAAAGTTGTATCCTGGTTGATGATTTTGTCTTTGTTTCTTTCAGTGAAGTAGAACTCAGCCTTTACTTTGGTGGTGCGGAGAATGAGCAAATGAGAAGGCCTTAGCATTTAGGAACACATAAATAAAGTTTACAAAGAAAGCGCATGAAAGAAGCTTTGAAGTGGCATCTAGTTTTAATTTTGGTGGGAGAAAACCAGATGTTTCTTTGAGAGTTCTGGCCCAGCTCATTTTTTTGAGAGGACAGGGAATTCGGCCAAATCGTACAATGGAGAGACCCCAAACCAACTGTCCCCACCCTAGTACTTTGATCTTTCTTGCCACTTCTGAGTGAGCTGCTCTGTTCAGAGGAAAGATGGTCTAACCCTTAATTTTAAATGGTGTGCATCGTCCTGTATGACTCGAATACTCATCTCTCTTTTTTTTCCATTCCAACTGAGTATTCCCTATGCAAAAAATCCCTATACTGTTAAAGATGATAGTGGTTTTAAAATGTCAAAACTGGACAGAATTTTGAATTTGCTGGTTTTGCAGTGGCATATGTGTTAGAACAGAACATTGTTACACAGCATTTTTGGGTCAGCAATCTTGTAAAACACAAGATAGAACAAAACCAAAAAAACAATCCTGTTCGTGTAGGACTTCCATCGGCAAGTACTGCTCCTGGAATTATGCATTTTGTTGCTACTTACAAATAGAATAATATACTTGAATGATATAGTTGAGGCCTTTTTTATTAGTCTTTGGATCACATTTGGCCATCAAAAAAGTTACTGTTGACTGTACATTTAGTGAGTAGATTAAAACTACATAATAAGGTTTTTTGAGCATGTCTAGAAAATAAAACAATACTGTCTTCTGAAGAGATGAAAGAGTCTCAGGGGGTGGAAAGGAGAAGGAGAGTAGATAAGAAGGCAAATAACATGAGTTAGATTCAAGGTTACTGTCAACTTCTGTCCTGAACAAGATAAATCCTTTTGCTCTGAGGGCTTGCCTATGTGCCAGAGCTAAGCTACCTGCTAAATGATGCCAAAGCTCATAGTGTTCGGAGGAAAAGTTTGGGAAGAAGTTTGAAAATTCAGGAGAAAAGAGGTCAAGTTAAATTGGTGCTGTTAAATTAGTATCTTGTTGTCTTGCACTGAGTTAACCAAAAATGTAACTTGTCCCTGCATGAGCTATTTTGGTCTGTTTAGGGTTTTGTGTTGTAGAGGAGGTTATTGTTTTACTGTTGCCTTGTTTTGTGTTGGTTTTGGTCCTTTTATAGCAGGTCATTGTCCCAGGCCACTGCTGGAATCAGGAATGGAGTATTATCTTGATACATGCAAGAACTAGGCTTTATTTTGTATTGAAATGCGTATCTCTCATCTTTGTCAGTTGTATTGATTCCTGGCGCACAACACATCCCAGTAGCAAATATTAATAAGGAATAGTTTGTGCCATATACTAAGTCTAGAGAGTATGCTTGTTAACACTAATAAAAGAGGGATTTTTTTCCAACTTTGACTCTAGTGTTTAGCATGCTATTAATACAACTTTAACTATGGATGCTAAAGTAATAAGGGTCAGTTATATCCTTCAGTGTATGTGCAACAGTGTGTTTGCGTGTATTGTAACCCTGTGTTCGCAAAACGTGTTGACATGAAAAATTGGACAGAAAAAGGAGTGTTGTTTCCATATATCTCCTGGAGGCTGTATCTCTGCATAACAAAAAAGTTAACACACTGGCTTCCAGCTGCCTGTGTCAATGTGAATCACTCCTTACCACATAATAGAAGTACAGAGACATAAATATGCTGAGCTGAACCTCTGAATTGCGCACTATAAAATTGAAATTAGAGTTCTCAGTTAAAAAGTTTTCTATATTTCCCTTGAGATTTATTGATATGTATTATTATAGTGAACAACTGTCTAAATCGCATATTGAAGATGGCAAATACCTTCATTTTAATGAAACTCTCAGTCTGCAAAATCAAGGTTAAAACAAATGCTTTAACTTACTGTTATGTGGGAGGGTTATGACAATAATTACCAACTTAGTCTACAGCTTACACAGGTATTTGGAGGTGTCTTGTCAAAATATCAGCCAAATTAATGCCAAAAATGCAATAGTTCAGATGAGTAATGAAAGTTTCCAACTGAAAGTATGTAAAATGTTTTCATAACAGTTAGACATATTTACAGTTGCCATGCTTAGTTGTACAAGCTGAATTTCACTTCACTTAGGCAATTTCACTTGTATCTAAGCTGAAGAGAAAGAAAAGGTTGTTGTTCTTTCACCTTGCCTTTTTAGAAGGATGTGTCCCTCAATTGTTAGAAAGCAAGTATTGTAAATCCCACAGAAGAGTGTTTCATGTCTACAGTATTTTTTTGCCTTTTAAATATAAGATTGGCTACTCCTTTACACATCTCAACACCAGTGTGAGTAGTAAGGAAAACTGTATTTTGTCCAAAAATGTTTTTATACTTTTGGAATACTGACTTGATATATGACTCAAGCCTGAAGCAAAATATTCTTGAATAGGTTTGTGTCAGTGCTTCTTTTCCTTTCATCTGTCTCTTCTTTTCTTCCCCCTTCCTGATTTCCCTCCTGTTTTTGATATGACCTCTCCTTTACAGTCTTTGAGCGTGGCCTCTTCCTGTGTCAGTGTGAGCTAGGTGCACTAATATAAAACGTGGGATGTGCCACCTTTGTAGCTGTCCTGACTATTGGTTGTCCTTGAGCAGAAATCCTGATCCATTTATTTCTACATTTCTGGATGTGTCAGCTGATAGCCAGTTGTCAAGGTTTTATGTAATTAAGATGGCAGCATTTTGGAAGAGCTTGTGGAATGCCGGCTCGTGTCCATAATTTTAATTTCGGTTTGTTTGTCTTCTTTGTTTTTTTTTTTGTTTTTTTTAGTTTGATGTGAGAGTTTCTGAAATGTCAGAACAAAAAGAAAGGTTTTGGGAAGTGAAGAAAAAGAGGAATCACAAAAAACCCTGGGAGCTTCCTCAGGAATATTTTGAATCTTAATTCTCTTAAATCTGGGCCATTTTCATTTGAAAGGCATTGTAGGACCATGAGAACTCGGGATGGCATAGACAAACTTGGGTCATCTCTTTTGTGTCCCCTCATTCTAATGGATGCATTTCTGGAGCAGGAAACTTCTTTAGAAGCTAAACTTAGAATTCTGCTGAATATAGTGTGAAGATAAAATAGCTGCAATTGCTAGCTTGTTAGTTAAGCTCCATAACACATCTGTCCATTTAGGTATTTAGAAGATTTTAAAATCCCAGTAAAGAAAGTGCAAAGAATTGGGTACCTTTCTAATCTTGTGCTTTAAGTTTATGCATATTTATCCAACTATCCATTGACCATAAAGGTAGCATGAATATTAAGCTTTTGCTTAGAGGTAGCTTTTAATTAGTAATGCTCCCTAGTTGCAAAGTGTTACGATCCAAAGGAGTTTTCAAAAAACTTGGGGAATGTTAAGATGGTCTTGTTAACTCTAGGTTGTTTTAAGCAGGAAGAGGAGAGAACATAACATTTGCGAGATGAGCTGTGCTTCATAGTTCTGGAAGCTGAGATGGTTAAATGAATAGGCAATAAAAGAAGTACATGTTAAGGATAAAGTGCTATTCAAAGTTTTTATTGTTCTGCACCTTTTCTGCTATCTTCCAACTAAAGCACTTTTTTTCTTTCTCAATTTATTCTCTGTCCAAGAATATTTTTCGGGGCTGAACTTGCGATAAGAAAGTCATAGTATTATGTAAGGTAACTTACATGAGCAAGATTATCATCACATGTTCTTTGAAAGTAAATACTATCAAATGGAATTACTTTCTTTGTGATTTACAGTGCTGATTTCCAAGACTGATGGTTTTGTATTATATACATTTTGCTTATAAATGTTATTGAAAGTGTTAAAATAGAAGAGGTGAGTTTGTTTTGAAGCATGTGAGTGTTATCCAAATAACACATCTATGTCTGATTTCTGCTTGTATGCCTTTTAATCACTGAACCAGGTTTAAATTCTGTCAGTGCACCTTTCCTGCTCTCTCTCCTACATTTTGGGGCCAGAGTGTTCAGTGGAGGTTGCTGCAGTTTGGCCACCCTTGCCTCTTACAGTTGTATAGTCTTGCTGCTGTACCAGCTTGGAGCATAACTGGCGCTGGCACCCTGCCACTTTCTTGGAGGTGGCAGGTAGAAAAGCCCCAGGCTGCAGCAGGCACATGTTATAGCTGTTCTCAGATTGACATATCTGGTAGGCTCTAAAAGCAGTTCCTCCCCTTCTCTGTCTTCCCCTCTAGGGCTCAAGTAAAACATTTCCTTCTTGAGTGGTAGCAGCTGATAGTTGTTGAATTTTGGCAATTTCTTCCAAATTGTGGGAGCTGCTGTGATGTAGAAACACCTGCAGCTCAGGGGAAAGAGATGCTGCGAAGTGAGTGGTTTGTGCCAATGAGGGTGAAGCCCTCCAGCAGTAGGCTTCCTGCCACTTGAAGGTACTCCCTTCAAGTAGGGGCGTAGCGTTCTGAATTAAAAAGTCACCATCAGAACTGTGATTGTGATGCGTTGCTGTTGTTACTATCACTCAATATTGTGAGTGGTATTTTATCCCTACAAAGCAGTTGTTTGTCTTATGTTTAAACTGTCCCTGTCTGAAATCCTGTTTATGAGTATATAGAGACTTAGCTGAATTGAATTATATATATATATATGTGAACTATATATATACACATATATATAAACATATATATATGTGAACTAGTAACACTCTTACTGCTCTTGTTTTTTAATTCAAAACTATTACCAACATAGTGCCAATGTTTTCCATCTCTCTCCAGAGTATTGATGAAGATTCTTTAATACTTATTATCATCCTTTTTGTTAGTTTGCATATATACAGATATATATGCATTTGTGTGTGTACACCTGCATTGTTATATGCTGTAATGAAATACTCGTGAATGTTTTCACTGTGCTGATATAATTGATGTTTTGGATTTGTATACTTGAGTTAGAAAATACTGCCTCACAATTTTTCTTATCTTTCTTCCACAGTCATAATGAACGAAAAGTAACCTGCAAACATCCAGTAACAGGACAGCCATCGCAGGACAACTGTATTTTCGTTGTGAATGAACAGTAAGTGACATCTGTTTCAGTCTATAAAATAGGTGATTTAAAACTTACTAATACTGAAGCAAGACTCAGTGATTTATAATTGCCGTATTTATTTTTCCAAGTCAGATTAGCATGTATTAAGTTTTACTTGTTTAAATTATTTCAGGGTAATTTTTTTAAATTATTTCAGAGTAATATTAAATAATTAATAGTAATTTTTAAGATAAAAAGCACAGCCCAAATGAGTTGTATGGTAGAAATGCACAGTGCTCATGCAGTGTGAATTGCCACTTGTCACTTTACTTATTCTTTAGTGTTAGCAAATGACATATTTTATATAATAATCCTATCAACTTTCAAAAAAGGAATATTTTTTTGAATCTCATAGGGACATTCATATGCTGTTATCATGTTTTGCCTGATAATGTCTCTTCAGCTGGTTATTTTCTTGGCTAGTTCAGATGCTCTCTGAATCTCTGGGTAATTACTTGGTTTTGTTATCTTTAGAATCATAGAATCATAGAATAGTTAGGGTTGGAAAGGACCTTAAGATCATCTAGTTCCAACCCCCCTGTCATGGGCAGGGACACCTCCCACTAAACCATGTCACCCAAGGCTCTGTCCAACCTGGCCTTGAACAAAGCCAGGGATGGAGCATTCTCAACTTCCTTGGGCAACCCATTCCAGTGCCTCACCACCCTTACAGTAAAGAACTTTGCATTAGTTTTGTAGAATACACAATAATATGAGAAGGTATGCATAGAAGTCATACCTGACCTCAATATTTTATATATGGCTGGGTATTGGGTGTCCTGCTCTCCACCATTGCTGTAACACGTTATATGGTGGCTAGAGTGAAAACCATTAGAAATGCAATATATGAAATTTCGCAAACGTGCATCTTCTTACTGAAGTGGGACAAAGCCATATGGGGGGCTTTGGAGAGCATTTCTTCCCATTTCTGTCTCATGCTTATACCTGCCTTTTTTCCCTCGCACCAACATCTAACACTAATAGAGAAATCCTATTTTTAAAACATCTTAACATTCATTTATAACAGATATAAGTTTAAAACACAGCACAGGTAACTTTACAATGAGTGTGAATTGCTTTTAAATTGGAAAAGTAGGACACAGATTGTGTTAGGCTACATCTAGGGGTGCTTTATAATAGCAGTCTGCACACACAGCATGTTCTAGTGCTATTACATATTCTATTTTCAGGACTGCTGCAGCAATGACATCTGAAGAAAAGAAGGAGCGACCAATAAGCATGATATGCGAAGCAACTAACTATAATGTGACATCGGATTATGCTGCTCATCCAATGAGCCCTTTGGGCAGAGTAAGTATTTATGTCCAAATTAAAACAAAATTATTCAGTTACACCACAAAGTACTAGACATTATAAACTATATATTAGTATTCCACTGAAAAAAGCGAAACAAAGCCTGTATTTTTTCCACAGCAGTTGGTTTGTTTTATTTTTAATTTGGAAACCAAAGTGTCTGAAACAAGTTTTCGCTGAAACTGTGATTTATATCAGGTGTCACAGCTCTTATGACTTGCAGGCACTTACATTGTTCACAGAATCTGACCTTTCTATTCTGTGTGAACTGCAAAATGTTGAGTGACTGATAAGACATCTGGGTAAGCATTGTTCCAGAAATTGCTTAGTCACAAACAGTTGACTAGATCTCCAGGTAAAAGGGAGAGAATTACAATTGTGTGTAAGAAGTAATTACAAGAGAGATGGAAGGTGACTCTGTGGTAAAATTGAAGGGCAGATGACATGATTTGCTGTCACTGGACCAGAAGCTGAAGTCTTGGTTTCCTAGGAAAATTCTTGGGAAAAGTCCTGGAGATTCCTAGGTCACCTAGGTGAGAGAGTGGCTGCATGGTGCTGAGTTACCAGCTGGGGTTAAACCAGGACAGCATCTTGCATTTTAGTCTTGCCTAACATATGTCCAGTTTGCTCTACTACACGAGTCAAAGCACAGTTAAGAGTGAATGACTGGGAGGTTTGCTTCAAGAGCAGGCTTCTGGTCTGAGCTAAAATGCTGAGGCAGAAATCCACTCAGATCATGGAAAATTGCAACCAGCTTGTAGGCACTGAAATTGCCTCCAAAATCCAGAAGGCAGCGTCATGGTTGGTTTGTGGGTTGGAAGATAATGTAAGCCTTGAAGATTGGAAATATATTTTTAAACAGAAGCTGAAAGTAACAAAGATTTCAATTTCCGTTCTTTGAGTTCACATGCAGAAAATTTCCTTATCAGAAATGTTCTCGACCGATGTTTTTCAAGTATGCAGTAAGTTTAGTGTTGATTATTTACTTCTGTGCTAGTTTTGAAACTGGGGAGGAAAGCCCACATAAATTCTGTGACCTCTACCAGCTAAGCAGAGAGAAAGGCAGCTTGCAGAGTGATGAATTGTGCAGCCCCAGGTACTGACTGGTTTGTTGCCCAGAGTTCAGAACCCTGCTGGTGTTTGTTTTCTTCAGGTTTGGGAAAGAGTGAATGTCACTGGAAATTTCAGACTTCTTTCTCAGCACTGGAACTGTACAGGGTCTCTCCCATAAGGTCTAGTTTTGGAGGCTTCACAGCTGCCAGGACTATTTCTCAAAACAGGTCAGATGATCTCAGATGTGACTATGAGTTTGCCAGCTCTGTTATCTTCTGTACCTTCCAGCAAGTGGTTAGAAATTGGACCCTTCATTCACTATCCTCTTTTTCTCTTTGCCTTCTCTGGAAGCTGAAGCTGTTTCCTTCCTGTGGTGTATTAGATATGTGTGTGAGAAAACATGGGCTGGCCAAGGATCCCAAACATAACAAGAGGAGGATGTGATTTAGAAAGTTTAAGTACTCATAATTAGTTCATATATACAACTCTGATATTTCAGTATCCTAAAATACTCATTGTCTCCAGGCCTAGAATTTGCTGGGAGCAGTTACTCTCTTTATGCAGTGTGTGGTAAAAAAATCATGAGTCATCTAAGGTGTTTTTTGTATTAAGTAAGATTAGAAAGCACTTGTGATGCTGTGTTTAATTAAAGGAAGCTTGTATTTGCAGTTGGTAAGATGTAATCTATTAAAACTTTGCTGTGACCTCAGTGAAATTATACTCGATATGGTTTATTATCAGACCTGCTTAAGAGATATCTATCTAAATTACCTGAATTTGTTATTAGACTTGACAGTAGTAGTACTTATGGTCGGTTGTGGTTTCAGAAGCATCCTTAATGCATTAGCCATTTTACAAGTATAGAATGTCTGGAACATCCTTGAGAGGTTTTGAGCTTTTAATTCCTAGTATAAGAGTGGGTTTGAATTTCATAAATTATTTCTGATCAAAATCTTGGCGCAGCTTTTGTGTGATACATCAATATAGTAGCCATACAGGTTAACTGAGATAGATGTAGTTGACATTATAATGTGCTGTGGATTGTTAAAGGTTCTCTGTATATTCCTTTCTTATGGCTGGCTGACATAATTTTCCTGACTTCTTATGAACCTTTTTCCATTTTGTATTAGTAGAATTTTTCAGATTGAATGTGGAAGATTTTTACTTTTATTTTTAGTTAGATTTCAGTTGCGTGCTCTGTCTCACTTTCCAAACAGAGCGGAGTCAAATTTCTGTATCTGCAAGGGAAATTAAAAGCACTGTATTTTTTATATTCCCTCACAATTTTTTTCAGCAAAGAAATATGAAACGACCTTGTTTCATTGTGGTGTAGACTTAAGGCAAATGCACATAGGTCATATAAAGTTACTTTGTTTTGGCTAAGTTGTGTTGTATTCTTCAGTTAATGGCATTGTTGACAAAAGCTGCGCATCATTTTAAATTACAGTTTTCAGTTTATGATTTTTAACTTGCTGTGGAATTGTCTCTGAAGCATGTATAAAACCCAACTCAGTTCTGTGATGTGTTGAGAGAATTCCCATAGAGAAAGCCCATACCCTAATTTGCAACAAAAAATGAGTGTTTGTTTAGCCTTCCTCCTTTAGGAACTTTGCATAGCCTTATGATTACTCTCAGTAGTAGAGATGACGAAGCTGAAGCACAGGATTATGTTGTCTCAAATCAAATGGTGAATTTGGAGCAGAGCCGTGAACACAGCTTAAAAAATTTATTTGAACTTTACTTTTGCAGAGTGAGATACTTTGCTGTATCACATGGCATGGTCTCTGAGGCACCAATTCTTAAAGGATTTAAAACACAAGTAAACACAAGTTGAGCTCAGTTCACTGCGGAACAAAATTCATAAACGTAGGCTGAAAAGAGCAAAGTGTGAATTGACAAAGTGCTGCATGTTTCTTTATGCCTTTTCCTATTTCTTTTGGTTACTGAAGTAGAAGGATGATAAAATCTAAAATGGGTTATTTATCCTACTTCTCTGAATTACCTGTGTTCATTGCATAGCTGTAAGGCTGTTAAAGGTATAAGCAACAGCAAATACGAGTGCAATCAGGTGAAATAATATACAAACCAGCCAAGAGATCACAGAACGAAGGGCTTTTAAGAGGGAAGAAATAACTAGAAAAAATACAGTATTTGTTAGGAAAAAGGGAGTTTGTATCTTTGTGAAATCTGAGCAAGTTTTCATGTATTAGCCTGGTGTTGCAAGCAGCAAAGAGTAAAATTTTCTTGCCCAAGAGATACAGTTTTTCATAATTAGTAATAGTTCGGTTAGTTTTACTTCTCTTTCCACAGCTTGGTAGGCTTTCTTCCCACCTTATAAGGAGGTCAGTTATCTATTTGGTTCATTTTTCTTGTTAAGAAAATCTTTAAGTACTTGTCTGGGGATTTGTCTTTAAATTTTCTGCATAGGAAAAAGAAGGAAATGCTGAATCCAGCAGAACCACCATAACAATTATTTATCTAAAAATGGAATACAGTTTGTATTCTGCAGTTCCCCAGAGGAACATGTATAAGAAAAAGAACTTAAAAAAAAATGTGCTGTGATTTTTCAGCGGATATTGATGTAATGTTTTCTTTAACCTGTTCAATTCAATTTAGACATCACGATCGTCAAAGAAGGTTCATAATTTTGGAAAGAGATCAAACTCAATAAAGAGAAATCCTAATGCACCAGTTGTCAGACGTGGCTGGCTCTACAAACAGGTACTCTTCCCTTCTTCATCTCCCTCTCCCCACCCCCCCTTTATTTTTTCTGGTAAGGTGTATACTGTACAAAAGACAATCATTTGCATAAAATGCAATGATAGCAATACCAAAGTGAAGCTATAAATTGTGAGAAACTGGTATGTGGTATTTTAATTAATTAGCTTCTTACTGGATAACATTCCTATACAGATCAGTAAGGGCATCAGACAAGTACAGAACATAAATATATTATATATGCATATTTCTCTCTAAAATACAGAAAGGGCTTGAAAAATCTGTGTAGACGTTGGTAGTCAATAGCTAAATTAATTTCAGACATCCTGAGATGATGGGACCAGGGTGTACAGTATCTGTTAATTTTCTTTTAAAGTAAACACTCAGTAACAAATGGGAAATCAAGCAAATTTTTTTTTCTCATATGAAAAGAGAGAGGAATGGCTTTTTTGTTAACTTGAAGATAATAATCTTAAAACCAGATATTACTTTAGGTTTTCCTATTGCATGTAAAGTCATCTGAAGTATGTGCTTTTCAATATTTAGTGACAGTGTACCTAGCCTGCTGTAGATTTGCTATCTGCAATACTAAACCGTTTGCCCTTTCTTGCTCTGCAGGAGATCAGACTAGAATAGTTCGATCAGAAAATTGAACAACAAAACTGATTAGGCCATATTGGGAATGTATTTTATAAACCCAGCAAGAACCCTGTAAGAACTTGTCATTTAAACTCAGCTGAGGCAAATGTGTACGTGTAATTTTGAATCTGCAGTGTCATGTACTGGGCCTACTCTGATAGACTGGTATGACCTACCTGGCTTTCTGCTGTTGATAAATCAGTTTTTAAAAAATACTATCAAATAAGATGATGTAGTGTCTGGTTACTAGATTTTTCTGTGTTTAGATACTCAATGGTTAGGGTTGGAAAGGATCTTAAGAACATTTAATTCCAACCCCCTGCCATGGGATGCCTCACACTAGACCATGTCATCCAAGGCTCTGTCCAACCTGGCCTTGAACACTGCCAGGGATGGAGCATTTATCACTTCTCTGGGCAACCTGTTCCAGTGCCTCATCACTCTTACAGTAAAGAACTTCTTCCTTAAGTAATGTTTTATAGATGTTTTAATTAAATGAAATTAATTCATTAAATGAAACAACTTGATTGAAATTTGAAGTCTGAATTACAGCACAAATGGTTGTGCACATGAATATCTGTGTTATGTTATCTTTCCTTTCCACTTCTCAATAAGTTGCATTCAGAATATTCTGGCTTTTCATTCTGAGGTCCTTTAAAGTGAGTTTTATGTGTCTGAAAAGACATGTTTTAGTACCTGAACTGACTTGGAATCCTCTAAAGACTGTCTGGTTTGCGTCTTTTGTTTCATGTCAAAACACGGTTATTCAGCATACTAAGTAGTACAAATTGTACTTTATATTCATATTACCATTCATACATTTGTATTATTTTACTAACAAAGAAAGAGTAGCTATTTTAAGATCTTGGAATCACAGATTCATGATCATCTAGCCCAACCTTCCCTGCTCAAGCAGGCTCAGTTAGAGCAGGTTGTCCAGGGCTGCCTCCAGCCAGGTTTTGAATATCCTCATATATGGAACCTGCACCACAACATCCCTGAGCAACCTGTGTCAGTGTTTGATCACTCTCACAATAAAATTTTTACCTCTGCTCAGGTGGAATTTCATGTTTCTTAATTTTTGCCCATTACCTCTTGTCCTGTCACTGAGCACCACTGGGAAGAGTCTGACTCCATCTTATTTGCACTCTTCCATCAGATGTTTATACATGTTGATAAGATGCCCCCTGAGCTCCCCTTTGTCCAGCCTGAGTATTCCCAGCTCTCTCAGCCTCAATTCATATGAAACATGGTCCAGTCCCTTAATCATCTTTGTGGCCCTTTGCTGAATTCACTTCAGTATGTTCACATTCCTCTTGTGACGGTGAGCCCAGCATTGAACGTAGCACCCCAGCTAGACCTAAGCAGTGCTGGGTAGAGAGGAAGGTTGTCATCTGTTGGCAGTGCTGTTAAAGCAGAGGTTCTTCTCCGCCCAGTTTCCCACCCTGTCAAGGTCCCTCAGAATGACAGCACAACCATCTGGTATATCAGCCACTCCTCATAGTTCATATTATCTGCAAACTTGCTCATAGTACACTCTGCCCCAGTGCGCAGCTCATTAATGAAGATACTAAATAATCTTGGCTACAGTATCAACCCGTGGAGTAAGCCACTAGCAACTGGCTGCCACTGGTGCCACTGATCACCGCATTCTGGGCCTGGTAGCTCAACCACTTTTCAGTCCACCTCACTGTCCAAATGCATGCTGTTGAACAGGGTTTATCTGTAAAATGGTTTAAATACTGTGGTATTGGATTGTTTTTTGTAAGGAAAGGTGTTATATGGTTCCATGTTGTAATATTAATTGAAAGGCAATTCAGTCAAGAGTTGTCCCAATAGATAACTATGCTCACAAATTTGGAGTGAAAGGTTGTGCAGGTTTCTGTTTGCTAGTAACTTTCTTAGCATGTTTATATAATCACAGAGAACAGCAAGTTTTGTTTGACTCAGGGTGTGCTGGCTCATTGCATGTAATGCTATTCTTGTGTCATTTTTCTGCTAATTTTCAAGTCGAGTCAACTCTTCTTTTTGTTTAAAAGGTATTTACTCTGAACATACTGTTACCACATTATGACATAATCACAATCAAATGGAAGCAATGAATAGTAAATCCGCTGATTCAGAAAGTATGTACTTTAAAGTAGGAAAGAATTTAAAATATAAGAACCCCACAATCGGTTTGTGTGCACCTCTGCTGTGTCTGAAGGAGGCTGAAAGATCATTCCTAGCGTGTCTCACTGCTGGCAGAATGTTATGTGGCCATGTAGAAACCCGGTGTTTCTGAGTGATGGGATAAATGTGATGTTGAATAGCAGCCTCTTCAGAAAGTCTGTCTGAGGGTTTGTGATAAGCCTTTATACTGAACAACTTTGAGTATTTTCACATCTCACAGTTGTCCTTTGGGCCAGGAGTTCTGCATCCTAATCTGCTGCTGAGTCAGTGACCTTGTCAGTGATGTGAGGAGGGCAGTCTACCATCCTTGTGTCTGCCTTTCCAGCTGTGAAATAAGAGCTGACTGCTATGGGCAGCACTTCCAGACTTCATTAGTGTTTGTTATGCCACTTTGAGGTCCTCAGAAGGAAGGTGCTATAAAGCGTTCAGTTATTCTGTTTATGAAAATGCTGGTAAAGTTTTTGAACTTTTTCTGAACACTGTTTCCCAGCAAATGCTTACTTTACTCTTTCTTCCACCTTCAGCTCATTCCCCCCACCCCAGAAAGAGCAGAAATTGAAGCTAAAAATTACGCTGACTTTTCTCAAACAAAAAAAAAAAAAAAAAAGAAAAAGAAAAAAAAAACCCAAACGAAACAGCTCCCAAACCCACCCCACAGTTTTTCATTATAGAATCCCTTTTCTTGGTTATCTCAAAACCTGTTTACTACAAGAGTATTGATAATTCACACATACTTTTTTTCTTGAAGCAGATTAACATATTTATTAAAGCTGATTCTACTAGTATGTGCAAGCTGCAATGCTCTGACTTATTTATGCTGCAGTAGTGGTGGCAGTCTTTCATGCTGGGGTGTACTGTGTAAATTGGTTATGAGCATAAAAGAAAATGAAATTGCTTTAGGAATAAACTTTCTTTGGGAAAAAAATTTGCTGTAGATGTGTGAGTGGTAGTAGAAGATGAAGTTCAGCAGAGAGTTTCTTCATTAAACAAAGGAGGAGACTCCCCTAATATTACCTTGCTTTTTTTACTTTTTAAAAGAAAATACACTTTTTGTGTAAATAATGGCCTCTTATTTATTCTTGAATCATGTTAACTTCAGGCTTCCTGAGTTATGATCTTTACTTGCAGTGTCAAGTCTGTGATGAGAAGTCAAATGTATTTGAAGTATCCTAGCCAAGAAAATTAACTACTAGCACGCTGCCATAACTGTGTAGGACCTTGTTTACTTTATGAACTATTACTCTTAACATTCTGAAAGTTCTTACATGATCACATTGATTAATGCAGGATAGTACTGGAATGAAGTTGTGGAAGAAAAGGTGGTTTGTGCTCTCAGATCTGTGTCTCTTCTATTACAGAGGTAAGTTCCACTTAGGAGAGCTTTGCTAATTTTACTGGAAGAAGATTCCACTCAAATGTAAGAAGTAAGAAGCTACTACTTAACTTAATGGATTAAAGTAGTTGTAGAGCTGTCAATAGCCAGGTCTGCTACTTTTACCTTTTTTTTTCCCCTCCCTTCTTTCTTAATTGCCAGCTTCACATAATTGCTTCCTGCCTGTCAGGTATGCTCAAAGGGCAAACACATTCACAGCCACCTCTTTTATTAGATTCTAGATTGTAGTTTTCTTGCTGCTTCTGTTGCTAGGAACTAGACATGCCAGGTTAAATCTGATTTTTCATACAAATTAAGTAACCGAAATGGGGATAGGAAAGGTATAGTGCAGGGGAGCTGAAACTCTGCCTTTGGAATGATAAAGAGGTGGATATGCCTGTTGAGAATCTAATCAGTGTCCATGAGCGCTTATAAAGTGAAATGCTGTGAAATTCTGTAATTGTAGAGCTCTGCTGCACTTGGAACAAAGGAATCCATTAGTACCTTTATGTAGTTACATCAGACTTTTTTTTACAAGGGAAAAATTAGCTGCTTATAATTCTAGTCTAGAGATTTGTGTTAGAAAACTGCAGTTCTTCTGAGGGGATAAACAAGTGGGATTTGTGCATCTGGAAACATGTCCAATCCTGAAGCAAGGCGTACAACCGTTAAGTTTAAAGGAGGCTAAGAGTGAAGAGGATGGTAAAGTATGGCAAAATAGAGGAAAATAAACAGTTAAGGCCATCTGCAGCTGTAGCTGCAGGTTTAGAGAGTAAGAGTAAGAAAGGGTTTAAGATGAGACTTTAGAATTGGTAGAAATTGCGTTGCTGCTGGTGATGCTGAAAGCAGTGACTGATGAATTTAAAATGCTATTCTGTTAAAGTTCAGCGTGATTCAAGTCTAATCAAGACAAATCAGGTCACAAAACGTTTCAGTTAACAAATTCTGAATTATTGAAATATAATCATTAGGCTTTGTTTCTTTACCTTGCGAAGTATATGTACGTTGGATAAACCACTGCTGAGTCAAAACTAGGCCATAATTTCAGTCATGGAGGCATTGATTGTGATAGTTACAATGCTTTTAGTTAAGTGGTCATTGTATACTTTGTCGTTTTTTGCAGGGTTTTCTTACATGAAACAAGTCTTCAGGCTCTTTCTCCCAAATGTTCTAAAGAAAGCACTGCTTTGTAGCTGCCTTAAGAACACATTAAATTGACTTAAAGTACTGCACATGAAGATCTCAAAACAAAAAAGCAATAAACAAAACCACCAACAAATGAAATAAATCCAAAGAGCTCTCTAATCTTACTTTTTAATTTCTACATGTTAGTGTGCCAAATAAGCTACAATGCAAGCAGAATAGTCTAAACTGTTTACACGATAAACTTAGCTTTGAGCTATCACTCGGAACCAGTTAAAGCTGATAAACTGTAATTAAATGTGATAGTGATAGTCTTGAAAGTATTAGAAACAGCTAGTAAAATATAAAAAAAACACCCTTGTACTCTAAACCCTGTGGTTTATGTTTTTGTTGATTCTATCCCACATGCTGGAAAAACTGGGAAGTGGGGAGCCCTGCACTTACTCCCAGGTCACAAGCAGGTTGAACGAATGTTGTTGTTGGGGTTTTTTTGGGTTTGTTTTTATAGGTTTATATTGGTGTTTATTTGGTTTTGTGTTGATAGTAAGTCTCAGGGAACATTTACAGTTGTAAATGTTTACATGTTAGCAGCTTTAATTTATAGATGAAATTAAAATTAGTTCATTGTATTTTTTGAGAGGTTAGAGAATACTCTTTTTCTGTTTTATGGAGAGATAAGGGACTGCCCACTTTCATATTGGAAGGTTATTGTTGCAACAAATAGAAGATCTTAGAGCTGGACAGAAGATCTGCTATTTTCCCCTTGTATTATTCATACACAGCATACAAGTGAAGGTGGGTGTGGGGCAGTGTAATGCGTAGATAAAAGCTAGTCTGATTGGAAACAGGTTTTTAAAATCTGGAAATGAAATGTAGCAGTATGTCTCTAACAAAGACCAAAGTCCTCCAGACATGCAGTTGTTCAGTGGAACAAAAATGCATAATGCTTTTACATGGCACTTGTGGGTGTGACTACTCACTAATAAGTCAAAGTATAATCTAGCAGAAAAAGGGAAATTTCCCCCAAACCAGCAATGCAAGTAAAGTAAACCCCAACATTTGCCATGCATTCTTGGGCAAGGGAAGAGGGGCAGATTTTTTTTGTGTGTGGCTAGTAAGGAGTAAATATGTGAGAGGGGAGGTGGGATGGTTTCAGGCAAAAATTAGTACAGTTGAGTACCTGAAAGTAAATCCACTCCTTTTTCTGCCTTGTAATCAGGATAATTCTGTGCTCAGTTCTCCACATAAAGAGCTATTCCAGAAGGCATAATTGTTATATCTAACATGTCATGTAATGCTAAAATGCCTGGGCAAAGCTTTCCCATGTGAATAACTTAAAGTTGGGTCTTTTCAGAATTTTAGTGAGTAAATGAGAACTGGGAAAAGATTTTTAAATCTGTGTATATAAGAGGTAGGCCTTTTATACTGTTATATTTGTTTTAGTTGTGACATTATTAATTTTTCATGCTTCAAACTTTGGAATATCTATGTTTTCATCTTAATTTTGTAGATACATAGTTTGTGGGCAATGTCTTCAAATAAGAGAAGTGTTAAGGGAGACAGTCCTAAGATACTGCTTGTAAATAGAAGTTCTGTATCTGAAATACAGTTTAGATTGACTTGAGGAATTGCATCAAATTATTCCTTTATTAAAGTATGATTGGATTTCAGGGGTGGTTGTGGCTTCCAATTAAGATGTCAATTTATTATTATAATGTATTGTTCTAAAATGTTATGTAGAACAAGGTTCTGGAAAAGGGTGTTTGTTTTGGGGGAGAGTTTGTTTTTTAGAAATTATCTGAAACATAAGCATTCTTACAAACGGAATGTAATCAAGTCTAAAATCTCCATGGAAATTGCAAAAACTTGTAGCTTAAGAGTCCCCGTATCAGAAGAAGAATGTGCAAATTTTCTCAAAGGCCAAAAATCATAAGCAGTATTTTAAAGTATTTCTACTGTCATAGGTATCTGCAGTTTTTACTGAGCAGGCAGTAGATAGTGGGTATTGTTCTTGTCACTGAATTAGAGACTTGACTTCCATCTGCTTTTCGTGTTTGAAGTCATATGCAGGTCAGCACTGATCCCCAGAAAAACCTTAGGCATAGTGTTTTCATAGTGGTTTCCATAAAACAAATTCCATAAGGTAGCTCACATGCTTAAACTTATAGAGAACTGCCACAGTCAGGAGGGATTTTTATATATGTCCATCTTGGGGAAAAGTTGAAGGTGGCCATATTCTGATGGCCCAGATTTCACAGAGCTTAGCAGGTTTTTGGGTGTGCACACTTTGCGTCATACACTTTCTGTGGCATGTATTAGCAAAGAGGGGCTGCACAATTTATTGTTCTTGTGGTCTGCACACTTCTGAGACTGCATACAGACATTTGTGAAACAAAACAGTCTGGCTTTCTGATTCTCATGCATTTTTTATTGAGGTCATCTTCTTGTTAGTGGTCTTGTGGTGTTAAATACAGAGTTTCGCTGAAGTGTCTAAATACAGATGTTATGTGTCAAAACACATTGTTTCTCTAATTAAGGACATTACATTCACAGATGAGAAAGAAGAAGGAATACTAGGTAGCATACTTCTACCTAGTTTTCAGATATCTGTGCTTTCTGCTGAGGACCATATTAACCGCAAGTATGCCTTTAAGGTAAGGGAATCAATTTTTCAGTTTAATTTTATGCCAGAACTTATTTACTGACTTATTATGCAAAATACTATTATTATTTTACATAATATTTAAAATTAAATAATACAGGATTGACAAGCAGCTTCTGAGAATTATTTTTGCATAATACGCTAGCAGAGGATTCGAGTATTTAGCCTGATGCAAATATAGATGTAATTACTAGTATAAAAAAATGAGTGAATGTCACTTAGTAGTCTTTTATTTTTAGTGCATGGGTCTTAAATACTGTGTGGTGCTTTAGAATAGTAGACTGCATCTGCAGCTGGACTTATTCACTAATAAAAGTTCTTTTAATTATTTAGATACAAAGTATCTTTGCATATAAATAAAAAGAAGGTTTTCTTATCACTTAAATCATAATATTTCATGAATCATTTAGAAGTGTTTCACAGCTAATCTTTTTAATCATTATATAAATCGCTCGACTAAATATTTTCTTGTTACTTTTTTTTTCCTGTTTTTGTTGTTTTATGAGCTCCTTTTGGCTCTTCTTTTAGCCTCCTAAGTGATGCATCATTTATTTACTATGGTAAGTACAAATTAAAATTTACTGTATCATTCAAATGATAAAATATCAAAAAAGCTATGCCAAATTCTTACTTACAATAATCATATTAATTTGCATTAATGGATAGTCAAGATAGTTTTTAATAGAGTGAAGAAATTTAACAGCTTTTTATTCAGCGTATTAATGAAGAAGAGCTATGATTAAAAATTTTAGGCAATTATTTTAAAAATATGAATGCAGTGACATAGAAACATCGAAGTATTCCTTCCAGTATTTTTTCTGGTAATATGATTGGCAGAATTTTTACTATAGAAAATACTAGAGTGATTATACAGTAACATTGTTTGCTTCTTTTCTTTTACAGAATCTTACATTTTTACTGCAATGACCATGTCATTTCCAATCAGGCAGCTCATCCAAACATGAGGACCTATTATTTCTGCACAGATACAGGGAAGGAAATGGAGTTGTGGATGAAAGCCATGACAGATGCTGCACTTGTGCAGACAGAGCCTGTGAAAAGGTAGTGTGGATTGACAAAACAGTGGCACAATGAATTTCTTTCTCATATTTAGTTAGCTTTATTTAAATGAAAGGGTGTACCTTTTAAAATAGTGTGTAAATTGACTGAATTAATTTCTCCTTATATTAAAGACCCCTTCCTAGCATAACAATGTTGGATAAAATTTTGAAGTAGCAAAAGTAATCTAAGTTCTGTTCTGAATGTGGATGCCATGAGTGTAAGAGGCTCGAAGAAGAAAAAAGGCTGCTTCCTTTAGCCAGTGGCATCAAAAGAAATGCAATGACAAATACTATGTGCAGGCATGTTTGACTTCCCCTGCACTCCTGACAGAGTAGAAATAGCAGCTCAATTGGTAGTGGTCTTGGGCCTAAACCTGTCATTAAGTCTCAAATTCAAACTGTAGTTTCTCACTAAATTAAACAATTGTACCTGTGGGCGACATGTGAGGAGTCATTCTTCATCATCATTAAGCTGTTGTCAAATTTATACCTACCTTATCTGGAGCCTTATCCTTTATGTATTCGTGTATTGTCAATGAAAAGCAAGTTATCACTGGAAGTCTTGTGTTCTCAGAAGCTGAATATTGTCTGCTGCTGTCTATCCAGTAGGGACTGTTTTCTCGCTGAATGTGGTCCCTTGATTTAGCTCCAAGGCATCTATAATGGAAAACGCATCAATCGATAATTTAAAAGCTCCTTATTATTGACAGCACGGAAGTTATTGCTGAGGGCTGCAGTCACTTGATCTGTTCTGCATTCTGTTAGCTCCTGCTATGCTGGAACTAAATGAGTGACAGCAATGCTGAGAAACTTTGATGAGAGGACATCTTCATAGTAGAAAACAATGTGGAAAAAAAGTGTATCTCAGTCTGACAGAGTGTCCTTAAGTGTTATTTTCATAGAATCAACTAGGTTGGAAAAGACCTTTAAGATCCTCAGCCATTACCCCAGGACTGCCAAGGCCACTGCTAAACCATGTCACAAAAGGCCTCATCTACACAATTTTTTGAACACCTTCAGGGATGGTGACCACCACTTCAATCGGCAGCCTGTTCCAATGCCTGATCACCTTCTCTGTGAAGAAATTTTTCCCAGTATCCAGTCCAAACCTTCCTTGGCTCAGCTTGAGGCCATTAGATCTCTTGTCCTATTGCTTGTTACCTGGGAGAATAGGCCAGCACTTCCTCTCTCTCCATCCCCTTTTCAGGTAGCTGTAGAGAGCGATAAGGTCCCTGAGCCTTCTCTTCTCTAGCCTAAACAACCCTGGTTCCCTCAGCTGTTCCTCATAGGACTTGTGCTCTAGGCCCTGTCTTCATAGTGTCTCCCCTAAGTGTCAATGCCCTGTAGAAGATACTTAGTAAATTATATAGACAGATGTTGCATTATTGTGACATTTCTTTTAACATAAGAAGCAATTTAAAGTATTAATATAAATAACCACTGTTTTGTGCAGTTCATGAATACAACTGTACAGTCGTGTTTACTGCCTCAGAGCCTGTGAAGACACATAGTGAGCTCACACTGGTACCCAGTGCAGCTTTGCAGGCTAGTCATCCTTCTAGGTTGCAGTGCCATGGCTCTTCTAACAAGACAGTCACTGTGGGCCACTGCTGTGAAGGGTGTTCTAGCCTCCCAAAATGCTTGGTCATGCATTCATACCCCACTCTTTGAGCTGTAGTGCTTGTTCCAGCACTGATGTCTGCCTTTTGGGTGTTCAACGGTATATAGACAAATGGTGGGGTTTCCTTAATGCAGCTAAGCTTACCTAACATGTTTCATGCAACTATACATGCACCTGCAGTCTGCCTTCGCATTGCTTCAGGTGCCAGTCTTACTCCTTGGTGAATGGATGTAGCACATTAAAGAAGTAGGAAAGCCCTCAGCAGCAAAATCAGTAGTTCTATGCCTGGATATCACAGGCAGAACAGGCTTGCCAACAGCCAAAGCAGTGTCAGAAAAGCAACAAAAAGTGACTTAAGTAACACCATCTTGTTGGTTTAATTCAGGCAAGAAATCTTAGAACAAACAAGAGGTAAATGTGACCTCTTTGAAAAGTTTGTCAATAGCCTTGAAATAATTACTTGAGAGAAAATACATTTCAAGACCAGTGTAGTCTCAAAGCTTTCATGTCTGTTAGCAATAATAAGGTAGAAAATCCTTTAGGCATCTGTTTTCTAAAGAATCCATCTTTCAGCTATTAAACCAGTTCTTAAAATGAACAGTGTAGCAGGATGTGATCTTATCCAGAAGAAATACTAGTTCTTCCCTGTAAAAAAAAAAAAAAAAACTCTTAAGTAGTCAGTGTTTTATTACCTCATCTCTAAGTAACCTAAAGTTTGGCATGCACATAGCTCTAAGCATAAATGATTTTGCTTCAGTCAAATTCAGCCAATGCCTTTGTTTTTCAATTCTGTTTTTTCTAGAGGTTCTAACATGATACCGAATACAGCTTTCTAATAGGCTAGATACTTACAATACAATAGCTAGAGTTATTAAGAAATTACTCCCTTAAATATTTATGCAAGCTGATGTTGAGCCACTCTTTAGTGCTTGTTAATATAAGTAGCCTGATGATAAGTTAAGAGTATAGTATAGTACGGTTTCACAGTATAGTTCTTTAAATCTGGTAGTCAGGGTACTTCATTGCTTATGATACTCTGGAAATCCAA
Organism: Psittacus erithacus; assembly: GCA_009867235.2. Classification (NCBI taxonomy): domain Eukaryota; kingdom Metazoa; phylum Chordata; class Aves; order Psittaciformes; family Psittacidae; genus Psittacus; species Psittacus erithacus. The sequence continues at coordinate 60,603 of WYDI02018976.1, read as the reverse complement.
ACCCAGCAGTCTGTTAAACTGAATGTTTCAGCATTAAATGATTTCAGAGCTACAGTCTCTATCTTTATTTTTCTGAGGATACTAGTTCCTTGGGGGGGGAAAAAAAAAAAAGAAAAAAAAAAAAAAGGAATATTTAAAATGTGAAGTTGTGGCTTGTTTTCCTGGTTTTCCATAAACTATTCTTGCTTTCCACATACAGTAAGCCACATAATACAGAAATGAGATACTGAGGTGAGAAAATAAAAATGTAGCCCTTTCTTTTTGAAGTGATCTGCAGTAGCAGCAGAAAAACTCCCATCTGATGTGTAACTGCAGGGAAGGGCAGATAATACTTGGTCCTGTTGACTTAACTGTAATTACACCTTTCTGAACATTTTTGTTTTACTTTTGCCTAAATAGTAAATTCAAGTTTAATAATATACTGAGACACCTATCATAATAATTGAACACAAATGCTTTAGTTAGTGAAGAACTATTTAAGCTTATGACACAAAATACGAGCTCAAACAACCAGTCTGGATTAGCAAAGCATCTTGCTCATTCCATGCTGTATCACTGCAGACCGCAGTTAAGTTGTATCTGATTATTGATTGCTTGCTAATACCCACCAACATACTGATTTATTATTTTTACTCTAAATGATGATTTCTCTGCTCTCCCATGTTTGAGCATCATTTTTCTATCCTTTCACTGTCAGCTGTGTCTTCTAGGGCCTTTGTTTCTTCTGAGTGATGCAGCATGTACTAAGAAAAGGCTATTTTTGTTCTCCTCCTAATGTAGTTACTTTCCCTGAACAGCATAAGCTAGGCTGCCAAAAAAGCACTTGTTAGCATAGTGACATCCACAGTGGGGGTTTACTGACGTCATGGTGCTTGGAAAAGATGGCTTTTTCAAGTGCCTCTGCCAGGCTTTGTTAAATCACAGTCCTCGTATCCTTAAATCATGATTTTTAATTACATGCCCCCACCTAAACCTTTTACACTTATTTATTTATATAAAGCAGCAGAAAATAGTACTTTTCCTCTATTACTGTTCCATACATATTAATCCTTCTTGGTTGTAGAAATATATAAATTTTATTTGGTATATGCTGAATCAGTATATCAGTATCAGTGCTTGTTCTCTTCATCTTCTCCCTCTCATGTCATCAAAATACCCTGCAAGTCTTGTTGCATATGTCTTTGAGAGCTAGATACAAATATGGAGCTTAATATGGGGCTGGATTTATGTTTTTTACATTTATCTGTTAGTTTCTGATAATCTTTTCCATTTGGATCCTTTGCTGTGGAAAGATGTCTTACTCATGTGGAGTTGTCTGATTTGGTAAACAAAGTTAAAGGGAAGCCCAGAAGTCTATTTGGATGTCAGTCATTCAGCCTCTACACCATTGCAAAGAAGGTCAAATACACATGCTTGTTGTCTCTGCTGTGTATAACCATAGTAACAAGTAATACAGCACAGAGATTGCACAGAAAACCAGTTTTGTGGTTTTGGTTTTTAATTAGGACAGTGGAAAGTAATGTAATAGTGTAAATTGAAAACTGTGCCAAGTCTTGAGTTTGCTACATATCTGATGACTGTCCTTAGAGATACTACTTTCCCTCTGCACCAGAGATTTTCCATGTGTAGAATGGCAGCTGCTTCTCTGCTGTAAAGCACCTTGAGAAAAAATGAAATAAAGAGCTATATAAGGGGTAGGTGGTACTATTAAGGCATGTTGCATACATTAATGCCCAAGTTTAGAATTATTTGTAAGGTAGTCCTTACATTTATTTGTAAACTCTTGAGCACTGACTGAAAACTGAAATTTTAATACCAACACCCTGTGAGTTAATAACTGTGGGGAATGAAGTTCTCCATTCACTTTCCTGTTCAGGGAATTCCTTTAGTTTATGGTAGAACAGCAGGCAGTACAGTTTCGAGGTGGGAGGGAGGGGGTAAACAGGTCTTTTTTTCATAATCTTGAGAAGGAACATAGGCAGAAATATTTGGTCTTGGGAACAGAGAACACCTCACTCTTGACTGGTGTATTTTATAGATGTAATGTTCTAGTTCGTGATATTTGTGACGTGTACACATGTCAGCAGCTAAGGATTGATCACTGAAAGAGGACTATTTTGAGCTACTTATATTAATAGAGTGAAGTTTGGAGGATTTCTATAACATTATTAAGTATCAAGCAGAGGCTGGGATCATCCCTACTATGTCAGGAAGAGGCATGGGGAGAAAAAATAACTCCCCGTGTTAGCATGCAAAGTGCACAAGCCTTTCATTCTAACTGATACATACTATGCAGAGGACATTGACGTCTTGCTATTTCTGACTCATAGGTTTAAAGTGGTATACTTGTCAGGGCAGAAGTCTCTGGATTCCTTTCATATCATGGAGGATTCATAGCAAGCGTAGGATGTTAATGGGAGGTACATTTAAAATTAAGTGTCCGATATTACTAGCAGTAGATAGTATTTTGTAAGGACCTTAACAGTTTTCAGTCCTTTATGTATTTGCTAGGGTTGTGTCCCTGATAATTGTTGGTCTGTTGGGAATTTATGGCTTAAATAACCTGTTGGGGAAGTGTATGCATGTTGAACATTTAAGCCTCTTGTTCAAGACAGAGTAAGGAAAAATACTTACCACTTTGTATGTAGTTAGTTTGCTTGGAGTTCAGAGGAGCAGTCGTACTTGTGCTCTTGGGCAGTTGTATATGTAACGGCCTTTTTATACACGGATTAGGCACTTGAACTGGACACAACTATAAAGGTGAATAATGCATTTGCAAAAACAGATGCAAAGCAATGTGAAAGGTTAATTTGAAATCATCTTAAAGTTTGGTTCTTGGTTTGGTTTTATACAGAGATATAATCTTAAAGAATTATATCTCTTCCTTTAATTTTGTCCTGTACCAGAAAATGTTGTTTGAAACATTTTAGGGTTTTGTGTTATGGTGTTATGTTTGTTTGTTTGGGGTTTTTTGTGGTGGTTGTTACTGGTTTTTGTTTGGTTTTAGTTTTGTTTTTTCCTGGTAAAAAGAGGAGAGGAGGAAAGTCACTGTGTGATCTGTATGTTCAGTTCATGTCCCAGTATGGAAAAATGATACAGGTTCTTGATACTCTGAAATTTTAAAGAGTATTGCTAAATAGAACTGCATACTTTGAGTACTTGTGTAAGTACTGTAAAGCAGTAACTGTTCTAAAAATACCATTATTTTTGTGGTACAGGTCCCTAAGTCAGCAGCTATTTTCCCCCCTTAAAATTAAGGAAGCCACAGTTATTTTCCACAAAATGTATGCCAGCCAAAGTGATAACATACCAGAGAAACCTAATTGATGCCAGTGACCGTGGAAAGTTGTTTGCTTTCTTTAAAGATGCTCATTATATGTTAAATTCAGCAGTAATGTGAATCACAGGCTGGTCAGCAGTGTAATCTGCTACCATTTTTAAAGATGGCTTTAAAAATCATCTGAATTTCAGGCTGTTGACATCTGGAAGCTGTAGCTGTTGGAGCGTCGCTGAATATTTTTACTCTTTGAATGCCCAGCCCTCTACGAACTGAACATCCAGTTTTACAGGCTCTGGCTTCATTTCCTCTTGTGCACATTTTTTCTAGGGGTTTAATTGGAAGTTGACTTTTAAAAGTCTACCCATGTTGTAAATGATTTTAAAATAACAAAGAAATTGAGAAGCCTGGAAGAAAAAAATACTCACACTCTCCCACTAAAAAAACCCCAAACAAACAAAAAGCTAAACCAACCAAAACTCTACCACCCCAAACCAAAACCAAAACAACAACCACCAAAAAAAAACCCAACCTGTCCTTTGTTATTGTGAAAACACAACCTGGATTTTTCCCTTGAAGAGAAAATTTGGTGTAAAATATCTATACCAGGGATTCACTGAAATAATATGGTAAACATCAATATATTAATTTTCATTTTTTATCCCTATTTTTTAATGAATGTTTTGTTGATATCATAGCTTGTCATATATTCCTTTCCAGAATAGAGAAGTTAACCACTGAAAATACATCACCTCGAGAGGCAAATAATGTTTCAAACCACCGGGTGCTAATTAAGCCAGAGGCACACAATAACCAGAAAAATAAAGAAGTGAACAAAAATGAAGAGAAGAAAGCTTTGGAAGCTGAAAAATATGGATTCCAGAAAGTTGGGCAAGATAAGCCATTAACAAAAATTAACAGTGTAAAGCTAAATCCTCTGGCATCCGAATACAGGACTTTACCCATAAGCACAGTTCATGCGGGACACTTCAGACCAGTTCATTTGAATGGGTCTGAGAATAAAGCTGTTGGGATTGTCCTGGCAGATGCTGGAGATGGAGGTCACCACAGTGTGGTTCAGTCACATACAGAGTCTGAACGAGTTATGCAGAGAACTAATTCAATGCTGCAGTTGGAACAGTGGATTAAAATACAAAGAGGGAAAGGACAAGAGGAGGAAACAAGAGGGTAAGTAGTATGCAATAAATACTTCTGGGTTTATTTTCTAGGCTTTCTAGCAAGAAAGGACTGAAACTTGTACCCTGGTTAGATTCTTTAGGTTTTCTTCTCTTATTACATAAATATATAATTCATTGTTCCCTGTAAGAAGTGCCTGGATGACTGCTTGAAACAGATTTATTGCAGTTTCTTTTTTTATTAACATTTGAGTGTTTATTAATAAATTTATCCATATAAATAACTTAAGAATGGCCAGAAACCCTTTTTGGGTGTTACAGATTTCTCTTTCCTAGCAGAGAGGAGGTGTCATCAATCATAACAATTCTTTTTGCTCTTAAAATCTGTTCTTGAAATTGCTCTGTGTTCTGCATTTTTGTTCACAAATTCTTGTAATAATATTTTGTTTAAAATTCTTCAAAAATATTCCAGAGAGCTTTTAAACTTTAAACAAGCTTTAATTGAAGAGAGTAAAGCTTTACCTAAGAGTAAGTTGTAGAGATCTAACTAGCTTGATGATTAGAGCTTCTCACCTCATGAAATCAAACACCTCTAAGTTCTGAGTTCCAGTGCTTATTCCTGAAGCTTTAAAATCATGTGTGAATGATGGACAGTATTGAATCTTCTACAAATAGCAATTTCTTTGTTTGACAGGAGTAGTAGGTGTGTTGCTTCCAGGCTGGCTTAGATACTAGCAATTCTAGGAGTAAAATATAAAAGTTCTTAATATTACTTTAGATAGGAAGTATGGAGATGATATCATGGGAGATATTTTGAAGAGCTTAAATGAGAGAGTTTGCATATAGATAGATAACAGGACACAGAGCTTAAGATAGACTCACTTTCAGAAAATGTGTTTTCCACAAATTTAAAAATATGAGGGTTGAGGGCTTTTCAGTTTTTGCAAAAACTTGAAAATTTAACATCAGTTTGACTTACACTTGCCAAAATTGTTTGTACATTTCTTCATTGCTTTTAGTCCTTAATGAAATGTAACTAGGAATTGTTAATGTGCTGTTTCATGAAATACTCAACACATGTAGTTTGATCAAGTTCGAACTTGCAGTACAGGCAGAGTCTTGCAGACGCTGACTTTGATTTTATCATGCATGCTTGTGTAATGAGAACTGAGAAGGCTGTTTGATGCAATTAGATTTTTTAAATTTGACTGTAAAAGTTGCAACCAAACAGTAAAAAGTTGAATAGCTGTGCGATTTTTTAGTTGGTAACAATTATAAGAACCCTAAAATTGATTTCATTGTGGGAATCAAATAAAGGGAAGTACTGTTAACAATATGCTACTAATTAACAATATCTGTGTAATTATTGGGGCATTGATAGCGCAAAGAGTATGCTTCCAAATGTAGTTCTACATAAAGGTAGCAAACTGAAAAAGCATTGGCCTTGAGCTATCTCTTGTTTTCTGTGGAAACAGCCTTGAATAATGATTCAAATTCCTAATATATAGTGATGTCTTTAGAATGTGGTTTCATTTACATTTAAAATCTTATTTTTATTCAGACTGACAGTTCTGTCTGGAGGCAGAGATTTAAGTAGAACTGAAGTTGGTGAATGAGAATAGAAAGAAGCTCCAGTTTATGTTAAAGCGTAAGGTTGGGGTGAGAGGCTGATAAGGCTTCTTTGTGGTGAGACCTGTTCAACTGAACTTGAATTTCTGAGAAAAGTAGTCTTCACTTAACGGGGAAGAGTTGCTGACTTTTAACAAAGATGCTTTCCACTTTATTTGTCTCTCTGATGTGTGAGAGAAACCATAGAGACAAAACTGACTATCTCTGGTGTCAGACTGAAAAAAAAATTTAGGGCTTTAAGAATACTGAAATGTTATCAAACAGGTTCAATTAAATGACTATATATAAAATAGGAGCTATTTGCTGTCCTCAGTATGGAATGAAAAGGATTCACTGCAAAACTACTAATTCTTTTAGAGGAACAGGCTGACCCTTTAGTAGTTTGATTGCCTGAGAAATTAATGCCAGCAGTGTAGTTCTTAATTCTTTAAGCTATTATCAGCCATTGCCATGGGTCTAGAGCTCTAGTTTTGCAAGAGCCAAACAAATAAGCACAACTGATGCCTTGGAGAAGAAAAACCTTTCTTAAGCCAAAAATAAAATTGTTATTTTTTAAATGAAAATTAAATCATTCCACCTCAGTATCATGTTATTTAATTCATTTTGCACAAGTCAGTTACAAGTAAATGTTTTCACCAAAAGTGGGTCGCTTGAGTGGTCTTTCTCAAATGTGGGAAAATCCAGAAGGGTTGCATTGTACTAAGTGATGCTTTTTGTAGCTGCTAATCCAGGATGTGAGCCTTTGTCTCCCCACCCTGCCCATATAAGCGTCATTCTAAATAATAAATGCCTGCTGTACAGCACCAGCTTTCTGTCTTCACCCTTCCAGCCTTTGCTTGATTTGCATGCGGAAGTTTGGTGTTCTGGGCCAGCTGGTATTTGCATTCCTTAAGATGAAGGACAACTCTGAGGTTTCAGTCTGAGGTCATTCATAACATGGCAGAACTGAGCCCTTAAAGATTTAGGGGCAAAGTCACTTTCCCAAATAGTCTAACTTGGAAGACAGTACTGGTATTGCTACCCAACAGTAATCCTAGAGACAACCTCTGAAGGTGTCTATAAGGGGTCTATTAACTCGTGTGGAATCCTTTTTCTTCATATGGGAAGATTTATAGGGAGGTATTTATGACAGTTGCAGAAATATTTTGCAGCCTCACAGTGACTGGCTGCTTGACTGTCTTCCTTTGTGTGCAAGGCAGCTATAAGCTGCAGTACTGCCTAGAGTTGCTTTTTGGGTTTGACTAGAGTGACTGTCAGCAGGACATTGGTGAATCTGTTTTGAATTTATCAAATGATGTAAAACAAGGCTTAATACTGAGGCAGTTGGGCTTTTTACAGTTTTCGTGGTTTACCAGTAGAAGATGGGTATGTTATCTTCCTAAATGTTCTAGAATGTACATGATTGCATGCAAACTTTAAATTGATATCTACATAGAAAGAACTTCAGATAGCTTTTCTTCAACTTGTCCAGGTTGTTTAAAGGAGCCAACAGGATTAGACTGCCCATTTAATTAGTAAAATGGGAGAGGAGCTTCAGTGAGTGAGGTGTATCTAGCTACTGGATATCTTCATGAAAATACCAGGCTTTACCATACCCATTTGTGAACAGTTAAAATAATACTTTGAAAGTTATAAATTGAACTCAAAGGTGTCTTGATTGGTTGTTTTTTTTAAATATGGAGATGGAAAAAAGCCCTTATCACTAATGGTATGTTGCATGAAGAAATTTAGAGGTATTTAAGCAGGTTTTACAACAAAAGAATAGGATTTAGAATCTATTTCCTTTTTTTTTTGTGTGAGCATGGAAAGCTGTCCAGTCTACAAAGTGGGGATAATACTTGGAAAGCTTCGGAAACTGTAGCAAGTTTTGTATGCAAAGCTCTTTAGAATAGCTTTCATTTGCAAAATGTTACAGGTGGTCATATTCAGCTTAACTTTTCAGTGAAAAGTAGATTTCACCATCATCAGTTTCCTTGATAGTTATTCCATAAGGATCTAACATGCATGATGTTAGTTTACCTTGCCATTTGCCCTACACCATTTCTTTAATTGTGGCACTAAGTCATTCAAAACCATCTTCAGATTCTGGTGCGTGCTGGTACAGGGATTTTAGTTTAAATGTCTGGGGTGTAGCTAGAAGCTGCAGCCCTCGACTGAATCAAGACCAATTTGAGATCAAATTTATCTCTGGGCAAGTATCAATCATCTATATGATCAGCAGCAAAAGGCTTTAAGAGGTGTTCATCTGAATTTTAGGTAGGGGTTGAATGAATCAATGTTTACGACCTAGATTTTTTCCTCTGAAAAAAAGCCAAACCTCATTAAATGCTTTGTCATACTTAGTCATGCATTGATACTCAGAATGGAAAATTTTGCATTTTAACTAATGCTGAGAGTTGCTGCAGCACTCCAGGATTTCAGTGTGGCAACAAATTAAAGAGTCAGCCTTTGCGTTCATATCCAAGTTGAAAACCAATACGATATTATTATCAAACTGAAAAATATTTCAGCCTGCAGAAGAGAAGGCTGCGTGGAGACCTCCTAGCAGCCTTCCAGTATCTGAAGGGGGCCTACAAGAATGCTGGAGAGGGACATCAGGGATTGTAGCGATATGACAAGGGGTAATGGGTTCAAACTTAAACAGGGGAAGTTCAGGTTAGATATAAGGAGGAAGTTCTTTACTGTGAGGGTGATGAGGCCCTTGAATGGGTTGCGCAAGGAAGTGGTAAATGCTCCATCCCTGGCAGTGTTCAAGGCCAAGTTGGACAGAGCCGTGGGTGACATGGTTTAGGGGCATGGCAGGGAGGTTGGAACTAGATGATCTTAAGGTCCTTTCCAACCCCAGCTATTCTATGATAGTATGATTTTGCTACTTGTTTCACTTGAATAGCTGATATGGAATGGTTTGTCCTTGACAATTTCAGAATATAATTTCATTAGAAAGTTACTGCTCTTTTTTTTTTTTTCTTGGTCTGCTGTTAAAAAAAATCATAAACTTTTATCTCCATTGTAATTGCTCAATATTTTCTTAGGGGAAACAACAGGAGGGTTTTTTCACTTTCCTAAAGGAGAACATTTAAAAGGGGCTTATACGGAAACAATATAGAACTTCAAAGCTTTCAAAACTTTGACCTATCCAGCATATAGACAAATTACAAGATTTATTCTAAACTTGACACTACTAGGCTGTTAGCTGGTGAAGAGATGTAATATGGATTATATAATCAAGCAGCTAATCAGAGAGAAGATACAGTTTTGGCTGCTACAGTGCATTCAATCAGTACAGTTGATTCATTAATTGCTGTCTTAATTTTCTTACATACCTTTAAAATGACACTTGTAATATTTAAAAAAAAGGTAAAGAGTTAGCTAGATAAATTTAACCAGCATTGGAAAACTTTATATTGCCATAATACTAATGTTGTCCACTAATAAAATAAAAATTTTTTTCAGCATCATCTCGTATCAGACGTTACCAAGAAACATGCCAAGCCATCGACCTCAAGCTTTACCCCGGTACCCGGAAGGCTACAGAACACTGCCAAGGAACAGCAAAGCACGGCCAGAGAGCCTCTGCAGCGTAACACCGTCAGCTTACGACAGAGCCATAGGACCAGTAACAGCTGAAGAAAAACGGAGGTCAATGCGTGATGACACAATGTGGCAGCTCTATGAATGGCAACAACGTCAGTTTTACAATAAGCAAACAACTCTTACCAGACACAGTACTTTAAGTAGCCCAAAAACTATGATCAATATTTCTGATCAGACCATGCATTCGATTCCCACCTCACCTTCTCATGGTTCAATCGCTGGTTTCCAAGGATATTCCCCACAGCGGACCTACAGATCAGAAGTGTCTTCACCTGTGCAAAGGGGAGATATAACTATTGATCGCAGACACAGGACACATCATACTAAGGTAAAAATGCTTTTTTTTAATAATTGAAAATCTTATTTACAAGGACTTTTAGTAGAAATACTCATGTTGCACTGTAGTACATTTTAGTGTGATTAAGGTGCATCACTGTTTTCATGGAGAAAGTTTTAATTTTTAAAAACATTTGAAAATCTAAAGATAGTAAAGAGGCATTTTTCTAATACATTAGGTGAAAACGTTGTCCTAATATTACTGGTCATGATATCATGTTTCTCTAAAGGAAAGAAAAGGAATCCAGAGGCAAATTACTCAGAATAGTTTGTTGTACTATAAAAACCTTTCTCCTTTCTAGCTTTTTTTAGCTGGAACTTTAAGAGGACTGAAAATCCCAGATTTCTTTCCATGTGCTGTTTTCAATTCTTCAGCCACAAGCTTGGCTGCCTTGGGTGCCAGCAGAAAACTGAGTGCAGCTATTTCTTTTGATGCCTTTGGGTTATTAGGGAGATCACTAAAGATCAGAGTCTATTTGCACACAACGTTAGTGCTTGGCTAGTGTGACTTTGCTGGTCTTCATCAGTGAGAGGAAGACATGAACCAGCTGTAAAACTGGCTGCCATATGTGGCTTTGCTGTATCCATCATGCTTGTGTTATGCATGATTTCTGATACATTGGAGATAATTACATAAAATTACTCTTTCAGTTGGATGTAAAACTAGTGTTTGTATAAAAAGTTTCCAAACATTTTTCTGAAGTCTTTCTCTGTGGTGTCTTTATGTTTCTCTATGCAGGGAAAAAAACCATCCTTCAATTGTGTCTTAAAGCATTTCAAATAACTTCCAGTTGGTTACTGAGTCTTGGATTTGGAAGTATTTAGGTCCCTATCTACAAAGGAGTAATTTTGTTTTGACATCCTTTATGTCTCAAAAATTTAGTAGTCAGTGCTTCTCTCACATCTGAGAAATATCACTAGGGTCAGTGCTGCGACGCATGTACTTTCAGCCATGTTTTGCTTTCTGATACATTTTTTTTTCTTGTTGAAACCCTTTATGCTAGCATTTCATTCCATATTTACTATCTTTTATACAAGATTTGTTTGCCTTTGGTTTTTCATGCTGTCTGGTTTGCATTTGTTTTTGTTACACAGGTGGCTTTTGACATCAACTTGAAAACACAGACCCGTTTTTAAGAGGCAGTTAATAAGGAGGCTGACTGTTTGAAATCAGTGGGGTGAATTTAAGTTTTAATCCCCATCTATAGAGAGATCTTAGGTTTTCAAACAGCTTTTAATGGTGGGTGAAAAACTAAAATCGTTGTTTACACATGCTGTCAGTAGGGCAACAACTGTGAAGGAGGATTGTTAATTTAATGAATGATGAAAGCTGGAATATTTCTAAAATTTAGAGGTAAGCTACTTAGGTGCCCTGGACAGTAGATCAGCAGGGATCATGACTGGTTGAAACTAGCACAAATCATAGCAAATTTATCATGATCGTGAAGTTTGTCATGGCTTGACTTGAAGTTGGCTTGACTTCTTTTTTTTAGCATTTAATAGGTTTTGAGTCTTCAGATAACAATGGATCATAATGTGCTGTTTTGTTTTTGTACAGCATGTCTTTGTGCCTGACAGAAGGTCAATGCCAGCAGGTCTGAGTTTACAGCCTGTTACTCCTCAGAGCCTCCAAGGCAAAACAGTGAGTTACATTTTTATTTGGTACATCAGGGGTTTTTTTAAGAATAATCCTTTGAGTATGAAGAGGCAACTCTGAAATTTTATTCAAAGTTTGCCATAAACATGGCCTTTACTTTAATTATTATCAGGAGTTTTAAAAGCAAATAAAGTAGTACTCTGTGGTTCCATTGAATTCTGAGAGTATTGTGTAGCCACTGAATCCAGATTTTCTTTGAGAACTAGTTGTGGGGTTTTTTTAAGCATTTTTGATACATTATAGAAACTCCTGAGAGAGAGTAGAATGCATTACAGAACACTTATTTCTCCATCAATTATTTAGAAAATCCTAAAAGTAAAGTTTACCTTTTTTGGAAATCTTAAGGGTACTAAAATTGCTTTTGGTAAAATTGTGTCCTTTCTTGATATCTCCCATTTTATTGTGGTAAAGCTGAAATTCTCACTGAATTTATTTCATCAGAGCAATAATGATGACTACTGTCCACCTTCCTAATTGAAACTTAGCCAAAAATGACACTTAACCAAAAGCTTTGAGATCCTAAATTTATGTGATTTCTTTACCAGCTTTTGTCTCCTTTCTGTACTCTTTCTCTGGCCATCTGAAATGACTGTTTGAGAGTGTTACGGAGTAATAATACAGATTTTGAATCATACTGTAGGCAACAGCTCTCCAGTCAATCCTTCCGTTGCCTTAGCCCCTGTTTCTTGCACTTCCCAGCATGAATCCCTGATACGTTCTGCATCTTAAAGGTTGGCCTTTGGCAGCTGGCGCCTTATCTCTGCGCCTTGTCTTCTTCGGACATTTCTTTGGGTTCATCAGCTCTCCTGGGCTCTGTTCCTGGAGCTGGGCTGATGAGTGGGGCGGGGTGCAAGGAGGTCCAAGCTTCTGCCGGTGGAAACCACAAGTCCTGCCCACAGCACAAGCGTTGCAAAGGCCTGAGGAGGAATCCTGTAGGTAACTCTTTAAGCAAAATTTTGTGTTCTGATTGTTGCGAGAGTCCCAAGAGCTGTGTCAAAAGCACAACACGTAATGTCAAAAATGCTTGCAACGTTACGAATCTCTAGAGAGGAGTGGGAATTACTGTTCAGTGGGCTCCTCTATGGAAAAAAATTTGCTTGCAAACATTGGATTTAAATACCATTAAATAGTTTATTCCTAATGCACTAAAATTGGGCTTTTGCAGAATATTACAAGAGTTTTCATCTTGAAAAAGTGACCCACTTTTCCTTTTGCTTAAAGATGCTACTTTCAGTATCCTTATTTCTGAAAATAAGGTTTTCTGTGCTTTGAAATTACATTAATTTTCAAACTGAAAGCATTGTCACTGATTTTTGGAGAGAACTTGAAAATGTCATATATAGAAGTGTACATTCCTATGCTTACTCTCTGAAATTAGGTATTTTAAATCCAGGTACTGAATGAGTCCTGTAAGAGGAAGTTTGGCCATTAGACTACTTGATTTTGGTGTTGGTTTTCCCTCAAAGCAGATGATTTTGACAAATGAAGCTATGTGGAAATCCCTTGCTCCCTCTCGTGGGCTGCTTTGGTATGCACTCACAACGGTGCCAGTGCCACACTTACTCTCAGGAATTTTTCTCCTTTATTCTAAGAAACTGGTGTTCATTTTTCAGTAATTCAATATATGGTTCTCTGGACTTTTTGCTTCTTTGCTTTGGGGAAATTCTGTGACTATGGGAGAGAGCAAGCAGTGGTTTAGGAGGTTTCTGTGTTTAAGGTTTGGTTTTTATTAACACACAGAACTGAGAAAACCAAAATGCTGAATGAATATTTAACCTCTTATAAAACTGACTTCTGGAGAAGTGTAAGAAACAGAAGCAAACAGGAACATAACAAAAATACTTGTAATGTTAAACAGTTGGATTTTTTTCTTCGAAGTATTTCTAATAGAAATGGTTGTTCCCAGGACTGGTTCGGATAGTTTCCCAAACTGACCTAAATTGATTTGTGTGGAATTACCTGACAAATACCCATTGGAGTGTGACTTTATTTCTATTACATATATAATCATGGGGTTTAAGTACTATTATTCGTCACGTCCTAAGGCTGTATTGTGCATCTTAGTCATAAAAGCAAAGCAGTAAATCAGCTGGTAGCCTCAGACCTCTGGAAGATGGGATAGAAAATTACTTTTGTCATGCTTGTGCAGTTTTTTGTGATGGGTGATTGTTTCTGATGTAGTTCTGTTACTGTGGGGGGTTTTATTATTTTTATCCTTAATTTTGATGCATGCATTTGAAGAATTCTTTTAGAAGCTAAATTTTCTTGAGGGCATTTTTTGATTCTTTCACCAAGCTCAAATGGCTGCCCATGTACAGGTAATGATATCCTAAGGGCTGGCATTATCTCCCCCTTCACTTAAGTCAATATCATCAATTTGATATGCATGTCAGAAAAAAACTTGAGGACTGCACAGACTTTCTCCTACAATATCCTCACTTATTTTTGTCCTATATTACAGAATGGTTCATTTTTATGGCATTTGCAGTATTGATTCGCTTGAGTAGTTGAAAGTAAACCCTTCATTGTGTATTTTTTAAGTGGTCAATTGGGGGAAAAATGGTCTATGTTTTGTTGTATCACTGTAGAAAGTTTTTATAAGAAAAATGCTAAGAACCCTTGTTTTCATAAAGTGGTTTAGGATACCAATTAACCTTTTTTCTACTCTTTGGCTTCTCACACTGCACTCCTTCAGCCAGAGGAGCTCACGCTGCTGCTTATAAAGCTGAGACGGCAGCAAGCTGAACTGAGTAGTATCCGGGAACACACACTAGCACAGCTCATGCAACTAAAACTTGAGGCCAGCAGCCCAAAGGTCAGCTATAAAGCAATGTGTGTCATGTACCATTCTCACTAACTTGTAGTCATTCATTAATCAAAGTTTACATTGTACTGTTAGTGCAAAATTTTCTGACTACTGTGGGAGTAGAGTAACATTGATTGTTTGTGTATGTGATGTTCTGCTATTAACCCTTTGAGGTTTTCCTCATAGCTTTTTGAAATTAGCAGAGTCAAAATTACATAGGAATGTTTTAAATATGTTGTAGTTAAGTTTAAAGGTTCTTAATCTATTGGTGTTATAAACAAAATTAGTAATGATAGATCATGAGATTAATTTATTGCTTATAGTGCCTCATATCAGACATAATCTTACATGTAATTTGTGTACAAAAATCAGGACATGTTTAAAACATAGGTTTATCAAAGGGTTTATAGTTGTCTATGTAGTAGACATTTACATGACCTTAATGTATTTTAGATGTAAAAGCAAAATATGATGTAGTAGTTCATAGTCTAATTCATGGCAAACTTGCATCATTTCTGTTTTGGGATCAAAACGTGTTATTAGTTCAGCAGATAAAAGCAGCACTTTGTTTCTATGTAAAACAGAAAGATCACTGTCTGTCTAGTTTACATCTTTTAAAGCTCTTTTCATGCGTTCTGCACTTTCTGTCCCTTTCCTTTCCCCCTGACTGCTGCCTGCTAGAATGAGATTCTTTCACATCACCTTCAAAGGAATGCCTTGTATTTGGATCATCAGGTGGGATTTGCAATTTTCTTGTGTGTTTTCATTTCTGAATGCTTTTTGCCTGCTCCTACCAAGCTGGAAATATTTGGGGAGAAGGATTTTCAGTGTTTTTTATGGAGTTGGATATTTAATACATGCACTTGTTAGCAGCACAGAATATTTTAATCAGTTACAAATTTGATGTGTAACAGAAAATAACACTCAATTTAAAACTCATCAGAATACAGTAGCTACTCACTGATTAGTTTTTCTGTTCATTTCCTTCTTAAGGTAACACTAACTGTAGCATTTTACCATCTTTAACCAAAGTAGTAATGTATTTCCACGCTCATATGACACACATGCAGTTTATAGAAAATTGGTGCTTCAGATAATTTTAGTTTTCCAAATTAAGAAGAATTAGATGTTTCTATGGGACATTGAATAAAAGAGAAGTCAAACATGAAGAAGTGTTTTAAACAAGTCATAGCTTGGCTCGTTACTTCTTTTACTCAGTTATTTCTTCAAGATTTATATAAGAACAAAATTTTACTTCTTCACCATTTCTGATAAGTTACGGAGTGAGGATACAATTCTGTCTTCGCTAACATAATTGATTATTGAGTGAAGAATGATCAATGTTCAGTGACCAAATTGGACTTCTGTTGAAGTTGTGTGTGAAAAGATTTTAAATGGGAAAATTTTCCTGGCACTTACAAAAGACAACCATATGTGCTTAGGAGAAGTATAAGCAATAACCGTCCATTAGTTAAAAACACAAAAATCGCTGCAGCTTTTTCAGTTATTATTCTTTATTTTAATGAATTTTTTAAGCCTTACACTTAAAACCAACTGCTGTTAGACTTTTTATGTCCTACATTTTTCTGCAATAGGATTTCAATAAGTTACGAAAAACCACAGAGGCACATGCTTTGTTTATCCAGTAACTTTATTTTCCTATTGTATTTTGGAAAGAACATGTGAATTGTGATCAATTCAGTTAGATGGCAGTGCATTGCTAAACATCTCTGTCTTGTTCTAAGGGGCTGCAGGTGGGCCAAAACAGTGGGGAAAAACTTCATGCTAAATTAGGCCAAAATACTTTGTCCAACTCAAATATTTCCAGTTTATAATTTTTTGGAATAAGGGAATAATTCTGTCTTCAACAACTTAATTCATTGCCAAGAAAGGATAACTCTGCATGTGAAGTGTAAAACCATGTATTGTATTATTGCTTGATTAGCCAAGCTTGTGAGTATAATAGATAAGAGTAAATGGAGAGAATTGCCTATGTAGAACATGCAAAGTAATAAAAAGGTTTTTCTTTTTACTTGCACCTGATAGAATTTAGAGATGTAATGTGATAAAAATTAATTTAAGGAAATGTTAGAATCATGTAAGCGTGCTGTAATTGCCCCTACCAGAGATACAAGAAATCACTGCACTTCTTACAGTAACAAATCATTATCAAATCTTAAAATATATCACCTTAATTAAGAAGTCGTGGAAGAGCAGATTAGAATACTTGTCCCTGTTGCTGATCAGGTTTTTTTTTCCCTGGTTTGAATTTAATACTGCCACTTACCTGTATGAAATAAATCCCCCTGAGAGTCTCTTTACTTCGTACCCAGTAATTACAGTAATAGTAACAAGAAATTGGAACATCATTTTTTTTCTTTTTCAAATAAAAGCTAGACATGCTTGTTTCTCCTTTGTAAATAAAGCCATGGCAGGAGCTCCCGCTTTATTCTTTCTGTTACCATGGAAAATTTCAGCAAACCAGTTTTATAGTACACTTCTGAATTTTATGTTGATAGCAAAACTTTTCTTTGGCTGAAAAGCCATTTTCTATTGAGCTCAAGCTATCTGCATAAAACTTTCCATGCATGTTGTCGTATTGAGCTCAAGCTATCTGCATAAAACTCTCCATGCATGTTGTCGTATTGATCTCAGCATATCCCAGGTTGGTTTGTTACAGTAGAAGCTCTACCAAATTTTTGTCAGTCTTTTTTTTTTTTTTTTTCCCCTCCTGTTTTGGCTCTGGTTTTGTCTTTTTTTCTTTTGTTTAATGGCTATTTATGTAAATGGTTTAGGTGTAAAGTAGTTCATATACTTCTGTTGGTACTTTCATTTTTCTTTCAGTTTTCAAAAGGTGCATAAAAAAAACCAGAACTTGAACAAGAAGTTGGCAAATAAAGGGGTGAAGGTCCCACAGCCAATATCCATACTTTCTTTTTGCTTTGCTTCTGTTTTCTCCTCTTCACCACCCTTTTTCTGAGATGCTGAAAGTGGTTCTGGGGAAAGGTAATAAATTAAGGGAGGCTGGAATAGTAAAAGGGGGTTTGGAATGAGCTGACAGATCTCTCATATTATAGATATATTCAACCTAAAATTCTGTGTCCTACATTAGCAATACTGATACACTACTATTTTTGTATTTTTTCAAGTTACCTGTAACAGGTACGGTGAGCTGACCCAGCTACCACTGTTCTTTCTACTGCCTTGTCTCCTTTTTCCCTCCCCAGAGGAAGAAGGGAGGCTCAAGTACAGGAGCTCCATAGAGTGAAAAAAAAAACTGCGGTGGAGGCAGCATTGCTGTAAAAAGAAGGCAGGAAGGAAAAGTGCTTTTTCTCTTCTTTTTTTGGATGGAAGATTAAAAAGCAGAGAAAGTAGGGAGAAAAGGTCCTATTGCCACTGCTTTTACCATCAGGAAGCTTGAGAGGAAAGGGATAAAACCGCCAATCTGAGTTCAGTCTTTTGTCACCCATAACATATGGTCTTACTTCATCTGTGAGGTCAACTGTTCTGGCAGGGAGCCAGAGTTCCAGCTGATCACTGTCACCACAACAGCACATACTTTAATGTCATCTTTGTAGGGTGTTAGCAAACATGGAAGAGAGTTCAGGAAAAGGAAGGAAGAAAAGAATTGTCAACAGGTTGGCTTTTCAGCTTAAAACACAAAATACGCACTCAGATGCTCACTCATAAATAATTTAGCAGTTCATATAGCTCATAGATCAAAGAGGTGTTTTTTTCATTGTTTCCAACTGGAAAATGCTTTTGTATACTACATCAGTAAAGAAAAAAGCAAAGATAAAGCATCACTTCTGGAGAAAACTTGTTATTTTCTAGAAGTAGAAAGTGGTAACGCCAAGACTGCTGGATGTTGTGGATTTACTGCTGTGTTGCTGTGTGACATCAGCAGTTCGCACTTCAGTTTGCTTATGAGAATCTTTGGTTTCTGTAACTTTTTTAATTGGAGAGAGTCTGAGTATAATACGAGGACCTAAAAGGTGTCATTTACTGTACTAAAGTAATGTTGGGCTTTTTCTGAGCTGAAAGAAAATCAAGACTTACTTGTTACTAATAAGCAAGCATTTTTTCCTTGAACTGTTTGTTCAACGGGAATAGTATCTAATTTCACTTTGGGAGTAGCCTCATGATAATGCTTTAAAAACACAAAATAAGTATCCTTTTCACCTCTCAGAGCATGGGACTTGCCATTGTGTCCCATCTAACTCTGGTTTACTTTGCCAGTTCTTCAGTACACACGTTGCCCTGTGTGTGTGCTAGCTTTAGTTAATGGAAGGTTTATGACAGATACATACTCCCTCACGAACTTCTCAATAATTAAATGTCAGTAGTTTTTAGAAATGCTGTTAATAAAAGGGGGGAAAGCTTGCTATATTTGACTTCTACAAAGACTCTGTGGTTAAATTACTTTACAAATTATCTGTTTTCTAATCTTGGTTCTATAAGGGCTTAAGGAACTGGAGCTTTTCTGGAAGTAAGTAGCCTTTTCAAACAGTGTCCTGATAAGCACAGTTAGTAGTAAAAATATTGGATGAAGTCCCATAAATCAAAGCTGGAGCTGAGTGGAGGATAAAACACTACTTCAGAACATGGTTTGATCAAATCCACTTTGTTTCTTCTCTAATCTAGATGAAAATGATCTTTGAACAGTTCCACGGAAATTGAGTTGTCTGATACTGGTCATAAAGGAAAAATTTGGAATAATTTTTAAAAATCAGTAGCCAAAGAGCCTGAAGCTGTTGAAATCCTCTCAATAAAAATGCATCCAAACCAGTATACTCCTGTCCAAATAGTTCAGCTTCAGGGCACTTTTTCCTTTGCAAATATTTCAGTTGGCTGTAGTTAGATTGCTTGGCTTTGGACCTTATTCTTGGTCTTACTGTTGAGATATCTTTCAGTATCACTTGGTGATACCCACTCTCTGGACAAAATTTTAATCTAGAGTGAGAACAACTTCTTGTGTCAATTCTAGTTTTCTGTTCATGTAGACTGTAGATGATGGAGCAAATGGGAGGGGTTGCTTGTCTGGTTATTTCCCTGCCTTGAACAAACAAAGCATCATAAACTTGCCTTCTTAAGATAAGATATCCTTTATTTGGCAATTACCTTATCAGCTGATCAGACTTTACTGTGTATAAAAACCAACAAAAACAACAAAAAGGTTCTCAAGCTATAAGAAGAAGAATTTGTTTCCCATGAGAAAAAAAGAAAATCTTTCTCCACATATAAAAGTTAGGCTTTTTTCTAAATAATTATGGGCAAGAAATTCCAAAAGGCATCAAGAGCTCAGGCTCTCTGATGCATTTCAATTAGGTGAAACAAAACCTTGCTATGCAAATTGATGGCGAGTACATATATATATATACACACACATATACACATAAAGATCATAAATATTCATACACACACTTCCTTCCTCTATAACCATACTTGAAACAGGTACTGGTAAATTTTCCAACAAGTCCTAAAGTTTCCAACAAAAACAGGAGGGGGATTGTGCTTTAAGTGACTTTTCAGTTTGGTTTGGAGAAGAAAACCATCTGGTTTTGTAATTTTTCCTTTAATGTTAGGAAAGTCTGCTTTCTAAAACGAGAATTCCTGTACTATTTTCTGTGTTGCATACTGTTCTGAAATCCTAAACGTTTGCATTTTTTTACTTCAAAAATCAAAGTATCTGGTTTTGACGTTTGCACACATATCAATAAATATTAATCGTAATGGAAGATGTCTGACCAGTTCCTAAGTAGTTTCACACCCGTGTATGGAGGTGGATAAATGCAATGAGTAATGATTCAAAGTTCAGTGCAGAATATAATAGCATTTTGTGATATATGATAAACCTTGCTTCAATATTGAGAGGCTGGAAAGGCTTACATCTTTTTTAATGTGTATTGAGTTACTAAATCTATAATTTAAAAGGTTTTCTGATACAGGTTTGCTTGTTCTTATTGCATAATCCAGTGATACTTTTCAATGTTGTGCAAAACCAGGCTTCTTTTAGGCATTTTTATTTTTAAAAAGGGAGAGTGTTGGTGAATAAATATTACATTGGTTTTGAGAATTTCTGTGGTTTTGATATATTTGTTTGATATTACTAAACTTTTCAGATGTTGATATTATTGAATGATGGAATATATAAAAAGCATGGGATAAAATGTAATCTACTGCATTATTAGAAAAAATTAAAGTAGAGGCTATATTTTACAGTGTCGTCTTTCAAATCTAGCCATGCTGTAAACTGATGTTTGCTGTATGCTCCTCCTGATTTGAAATAGATGAAAGAGAATGAACCTTTAATCACCATGGTTCACACTATGATTGAGAACTCGGCGCTAAGACCGCAACTGTACCAGCAAGTAAGGTCTTGGAGAGTGAATGAAATTGCTTTATCATCTGCGAAAATTTTCCTTAGTGACAATTTTGGTTGTTCTCAGATTTATTCATAACATTGGTGTTTCTCTTATTTGCTTTGGAAAACCACAAGTCATCCATGCTTTATAAAATGCTGCAATATCGTTAGCATGGCTTTTGCTATGTTTTTGTTGTTAAGTATTCAATGTACACTTCTGAATAACTTTGTCTAGACAATTTAATTAGCTGATGCTTTATGCAGGTGTCCAGTAAATTCATAAAACTCCCAATAAGCTTCCAACATTTGTCTTAGCATGATTCTTTGCAATTAGTGTTCAAAGGTGCTTCTTTCTTTTGACCACTACAAAAGCATGTGAGTGGTGTTTACCTGGTCATTTCTGGCAATTTTGTTTTGTTCTAGGAAGTGGATTTACAAGTTTTTGTTTGCACCTACCGAGCCTTTAGCCACAGAAGAAAGGAATGATCAAAATTACTTTGATCTGGGGACTGTAAATCCAAAAGGCAGTGTCTGTCCATAAAGTCACAGCAGATTTAACTGTGCACACTTACAGAGTACTTAGTGATGGTTGTAAATGGTAAGATGGAAGAAGAATCAGAAATGTGAATGGAAATATTGTCTGTAAGTTGAGACCTGCATTAACTTATGAGCATGGCCAATACCTATCCGTTGGCACTGCAGTGTTTTAATGATACTGGGGCTTAACTGAATGGCTCCTGTTGCATCAGGGAATGTTTAGGAAGTTTCTAGCCTGAACTGCAACAAAGATGTTGGTTTTATGTAAATGGCTGTGATATTTTGCAGCAGATGAGGTATGCAGTTCCGGCTGCCAGTCAGAAGGGAACATCTGTCCAGTTCCGTTACACTTGTCATGTGAGTCACGTGACTTGTCACATCCCATGTGAGCCAAAATGACATACAAAGGTTGCATAGTTTGAAAAAAAGGAGATATTTTGCTGTTTAAAACAGTAATTTATTAGTGATTAATGCTTTGCCATGTTTCTAATATATGCTGCAGCTTAATTTCGTGTTTTGTTTATTTGGAAGTCAACTCCATAAGGTAGATTTGCCTTTAATACAGAAAAGTTGCAAGAAAAATCTCAGCTTCCAAGGGAAGTTGGTTTGTGAGTGACTGATTTCAGGATCGTACAATTTGTGCTTCTAAGATTAAAATAGGAGCTTTAACATGGAACCTGAAGGAGCTATTTGGGAGAGACATGGGAGAAGTAAGGTACCCTCAAGCACTGTATGAAATTGGATTTTGTTGGGTTTCTTCTTTAAAAGAAGCCTAGCTGTTATGATTTTTTGAACAAATTGATTTTCTGTAATAGATTATGTAAGACAACTAAGTATTAATGAACAGAGGTGCTCTGGATGTGTTCAGGGTAAACCAGCTTTTAATATTAATATAGACACATTTGAGGTATAGCTGTGCCCTGGGCTAATCTGCCACATATTTAGGGATACCAATAAATTTCAGAGCGCTGTCTTGACGAAGCTATGCTGTCAGCTAAGGTATTGCTACGCAGCACTGCCTTCACCTTGTAGACATACCTGCTGCTTTGTATTTGACACTGAATAGGCACCTTTTTTTTTCACATTCTTGTCAAAGAAGCAGTGAATCTAACAGGTCATGAGGGTTGAATAACCTGTCACTAGCAATGTGGTCTCTTCAGGTCAGACTGTTTGTGACATTCTGCCAGGCTTGTGCAGAAGAATCCGTGTATTGCATAAACTGGAGAATAGCAAGACCTGCTTTCGTGGATGAAGTTTCCTATACAAAATACTGCATTAACTTAGTTCCAGGAAAGGGTAAAAATCCACTCAAAATTTCATTGCCTAAGTAGTCTTATAAACATTTGTAATGCAAAACTAACCTGTTAAAAATTCTGGCAACTTATTCAAAGTTTAAACAACATGTAATCTTTTATTCAAATAAAATAAATTTATTTTACCAGTCATCTTCTCCACTGCCATTTTAAAGAAAAGTAAACAATTGGGAGCAGCTTTGCTGTAAGTGTCTGAAACCTGTTTTGTTGACAAGATGATAAACTCATTTCTGATGACCGTAACCATTCCTGCGGGTAGAGAAAAAGATCTTTATTTGCTTCAGTTTATTCACGTCAGTTTTTTGACTGAGCTCATTTAGAGTTAGCAAAGGAAAGCAAGAAAAGCTTGCATTTAATTAAAAATAAAGGTGTCTTGCTTCCTGTTTGTTTGTAGTGATTAATGGTTCTTTAGTAGAACAGCTAAGATATATACTATTTCAAATGTGTTATTTATAAGACATTTTTGCTTGTGATTTGTTACATCTTCACAGTTATTTAAATCAGTTTGATTTAACATCAGTCTGCTTTACAGACCGTACTGTAAATTTACAAGTATGAGCTAGGGCAGTTATTCCATATGCACAGATAAGAAAAATGGAAGTCTTTAAGCCTGGACCCATTTTTACCTTGGAGGTTTTTTGTTTCTTTCTAATACTAGGTGAGGAGTGTTAATCTTGTTTTCTAACGCATGCTGATTTTAAGAAGTAGGATTACCCTCAGCTCCTTGTGTGTGTGAGTTCCCTAAAGGAGAAAAAACAAAAATCTGTGTGCAACAAGCTAACATCCAGGTCTTTACTTGCATAATTGTTCTTAATATATTACAAAACATATTAAAATAGTCAAATTTTGTTTCTATGAGGGTAGGACAATCTTGTTTATGGCATACTTTGTTACTGTTGTAGCAGCTACATGCATTTATTGGTATTGGATTTTGAGAATTGTAGGCAGCAGTGTTTTTCAGGTTTTGTGTGAACACATGGGATGATTGTATTTGAGCTAAAAATCTTGTGTTTCTGATTTGCATTTGAAATGTTAACCTGTTGCACTGTGCCAAATTAGAGGAGAATCTTGCTTACTGTGGGTTAAATTCCCATTTGCCCTGCTTATTGATAGTAAAAAGTACTCCAAAAGCCTCTTGGAAGTCTGACTTGCACTCCCCACAAAATAGCCTAGATTGTTGTTTTAATTTCCGAAGTGCAGTATCCCACAGAGATGCTTACTGTGCTCTCAGGGTATGAAATATCCTGCCATATATTTGTGGAATCAAAATGGTTAGCAGAATCTGAAAGTAGCTTATAATGTAATGAAATAATACGGTCACTTGAATGTTTTTAATATTGACTGCTTAAATAGGTTTAAGCCCTCATGTCTTGAGAGAGATTTGCGCTTATCTGGGAAGAAATTTGCTTTTAAGGACATTTTATACTGTGTCCATTTTGGTGGATTTGTCCACTTCTGTAACTCATCTGGTCCTGGCATTTGACAGAGATGAGGTCTGTACAGTGAGGTGGTAAACTAGAGGACAGATTATTTCTAACATAAGATGGAGGTTCAATTAAGGTCACTTTACCTTTTCACATATCAGATACATGTTTGGCCAGACTCTGCATGTGCAGTTTGCCTTTCAGAAATGGTAAATTCTGTTTGTTGGTATTCAGAGTGGTACCACTTAAAGTTTTGGAGCTGTGCAGCATGTTTCACCATGTTAAGAGGCATGGATTTTTTTGTATTTGAGTAGGCAAATGTTGAGGAAAAGCGTGGAAGTCAGCAACAAGTCATGTCGTTGGTTCAGTAGGTGGCACTCTTTCTCTGGAATTACTGTCCTGGTAAAGTTTTTGTAGGAACTATTTGGTGAGAGGCATTTGTTGAATGTGACATAAAATACGTTTCTATAACTTGATCATTGGAGCTCTTGTAATGCATTTTCCAGAATAATGAGGTTGTTAACCTTTGCTTGTAATGTGTAATTGTATTCTGTCTACTGCAATTCCTTTCATAATTTTAGTAGGATGCAATAGCATTATTCACTTTTTGCCTTAAGCTGATCTGTAGATGTGCTGTGGAAAGAGAAGGTGCTGTTTTGTAAGAGATGAATTGTTTCACACGATTTTTTAGAGTTTTTGAGCTAAGTCTACGTAAAATATTGCAGCAGAAATACTGAAATGAAGTGGCTCTCCAGCAGTGCCTATTGTGGGAAACCAAAACCGCTGACAAAAGCAAGAAGTTGGCAGCAATTTTAAATGCGTGATAGGAATTTAGTAAGAATTAGCATGCCTGTAGTGTTCTTTGGAAAGGTGTTTTCATTTTCTGAATACTTAAAATATGTTCTGTTTAGGAGGTAGGTAGGGGTAAGGATGCTGAATTGGCAAGCTGTCACAAACTCAGCTGTAATTAAGGTTGGAATGCCAAAAAAAACCCCTCCCTTTAAGAAAAAATACAAATAAACTAAAAGTGGAAAAAATACTGGCTTGAAAAAAATAACATTACAGTTTTCCAGTCAAGCCATATGAAATGCTGAGCAGCATCTTGGGAAGATGTAATATGTATTTATCTAATAGGAGCTATTCTTTCTTCTGTAAAATCTTCCGGGTGTGAAATATAACTAGGGGTTTTTTTCTGTAAGTTAAAGACATTTGGCCATGTTTATGAGTTTTCTTTAATATTTCCATTCCTCATTTTTCTCTCATTGTGGTAAAATCAACAGTTAAAAAACACAACTCCACACAATAGTAGGAGTTTAAATAGATTTCTTAATTTTTGTGACATTCATAAGGTGCAAAAGTGCTGTGGCTTTTTTCATATTCCAACATTCATTTTCATAAAATGTCCATTTCAAAGCAAGTTACTATGTGGTTTTAATACACTATACATACTTTTAAATTGTCACCAGGTGCATTTGCATGAAGTATGTGGACATAATGTCTTGAAATGAAACACTTAAGTTGAAGATTTACTGTATGTTTGGAATGCTTGTCTGATTAACCCCTCCGTGGTCCTTTTATTTATAAGTGTCTTTTAACATGGACTTGTATTCTATAGTCTTTCTTGCACTATTAAGCCGTGATGACCAGATACTTGAAAGGAAAGCATCTATGTTGGGACTCAGTGCACACGTGTTTTTAATTAAGTTGAATATGAAGGCCAATAGTGGTATGCCAGTATTTGTGTAGGACATTAAATAGTTACTGTATGTAACAGTCCGTTCTAAAATGAGGAACTGCTTTTTTTCATGTAAAATATTTTTAAATCTTGTTATTGGCCAGTTCAGAGATTGAAAGAGTTAAGAACTCCATGTTAGGAGCTGTATGAAAGTAGTTTCAGGATACCTCATATGCTGACTGACATGAGGGCTCAAATTTTCCTAGGTCCAAAGATAAAATAGGAGGGCTTCTGTTTATGGCATTTCCGGTAATACTCTGTTGGAAGTGAGGATATCCATAGGAAAAAGTGGGCAGAAGGATGTGTGGTGGCACTTACTTGACATATGTCTGCAACAAAATATTTTATACATATTTTGTATGCTTAGGTCATCCAGTTCTGGTTTCAGATTCATATCAGAATATCCTTCTTGTGGATACACTTGACTTTAGTGGGCCTAGAACAGTTAATTCCAAATAGAACGGGCCCCTGTATTTAGAATGTACAGAAGAAAACTTACATGATATGTCTAGGTGTACTCTGGTAG
This sequence comes from Psittacus erithacus, assembly GCA_009867235.2. NCBI lineage: Eukaryota > Metazoa > Chordata > Aves > Psittaciformes > Psittacidae > Psittacus > Psittacus erithacus. The sequence continues at coordinate 34,269 of WYDI02018976.1, read as the reverse complement.
TTTCATCTTCCTACGTAATCCATGTTTGATTGAGTTAGTTACACATCTTTGAAAATCCAGTTTGCATTAGAAACAGCCTGTTAAGTTCATGCAACTTTCTACTGGCAGTATGCTTGACATTCCATTTACTTATCTTCATTAATGTATATTGGCTAAAAATATCTTGTTCCATGTGGTATGTTTGACTTTCAAGCAAAAGCTGATGTCTGTATTAAAAGTCTTAAGCTGAATGGTAGTTTCATTTTCATAGTCCAATTAAGTTGTTTTATGGCAATATTATTCTTCCTTATAGTTAACACAAGAAGAATGTAGGGGTACACTATACAAATATAGAACTGAAGAGCTGGATATTGATGTAAGTCATTTGTATTTCTTCTTCCTTGGGAATGTTGGTATTTGTCTCTTTCTTTTGATAATAATATCCCCCTTGACTTTTGGGTTTGAAACTCACTTTGTATAGTTACCAACAGAAATTGCTCCGTGAAATTGAGGTGCATAAGACTTTTTATAATAACCTTTAACTTGCAGGAAGTATTACATTTTAGGCTGAACTTTCAAATATTATATGTGTTAAAAGGTGAATTGCTGCTAGAAAGGAATTAATTACTTTAGAAAGGAAACACATAGTTGTAGTTCAGTTATATGCATGAGATGGTAATTTCTCAGGAAATATGACTGATACTCCCAAACTGAAATTTGGCATGGGTTGCTAGTTATTTTGGGGTTTGGTGTAAAATTGGTGGTGAAACATACATGCATATAGTCATACTGTATGTACATATATATACATGCCTAGTCATGCTTGCACAATGCAACTTAGACATGGTTTAAAGTATACTATCTCAAGTAAAAAGGAAAGCAGGATTCCATTGTTATCTTACAGCTAAAAAGTCAGAGCACTACTAATTGGATGAAAAAGGTTATTTAAAAACAAAACTCAAATTTGTTAGAGTGCACTGGACAGTTATTTGCTCAAACTGGAGCTGGAGTGTAACAGTTTTAGTTGTAGCCAAGCCTCTGTTGGAGCTAAAACAGAGCAGAGCATGGCTGATACTAGTAACTAACTATTAAAAACTACAATCTGAAATCAGTCATGGGAAAGACTGTTAATGTGTACAATACTCTTTGTAATACTGAGGAATATGTAAAGTAAAACAGTATTTAATACCTATTATTTAATTGTGAAGATTAGCTGTAGAATCTTAAATATGTTTTAAGCAATGCTGTTTCAAGTTATAACAACACTTATTTCATAGTAACTTAAGAGGGTTTCTTAAGGTTAATTTGAAAGTGCAAGACTGATGGCTTCATAGTTTCAGAATTCATATTTTGTGGTGATAACATTTTATATAGCTACATGTAAAGATTTATCAGTTTACATTTTAATTACTGAAGATGTTAAAAATTAAATCCTAATTGTGGTAATTTTCTGTTATTTACTAGGCTAAGCTTAGCCATTTATGTGAACAAGATAAAGTTGTACAAGCACTGGAGGAGAAGCTTCAACAGCTGCACAAGGAGAAAGTAGGACAATTGTATTTATTACCTAAAGTGGATGTTATTTTACATGCTTATTATCAGAACATTGATAACTGAAATAAAACAAAAATCAACCCAGTGATGCAGAACATTAAAAATAATTCTTTTTATTATAATAGTACACGCTTGAGCAAGCTTTGCTATCAGCAAGTCAGGAGATAGAAATGAATGCAGATAATCCCGCAGCCATTCAAAATGTAGTCTTACAGAGAGATGACTTGCAGAACGGACTGCTTAGCACTTGTCGAGAAGTATCACGAGCTACCGCAGTAAGTAATACATTCTTGTTGATAAAACTCAGTGAAGTGTGAAATGATTGTCTTCGTGTTCACATTCTTAATTGAGTTGTGTTTGGTTATTTTGCATTACCTTCCAACAAAACTCAGTTGTCTTTTACTTGCTTGTATTTTTGTCAGAGATAGGTGGAATGTGATCTTTTTGCCATACTCATCAAGTAGTCTTTCTTCTTTCTCCCTTTCCTCTCCTCCCCTTTTCCCGCCCCCCCCCCAAATGAGTTTAATTGGTTTTCATATTTATAATATGAAAAACTAATTACAGAAAAAATAAATAATGCAAATAAGATATTTTATGTAATGACAGAATAGTAGCAAGCACACACTTTTAGCAGATACTCTGTCAGATAGGTGACTTATTTTTAGCAAAGGCAGCTGCAGGATGAAAAGAAGGGAATTGCTATTTACTGTCCTTTTCCACCTCATGGTGGTTTCTACACTGAAATGACAAGGCAAGGAATCTTTTTGCCTACACATATGCATCCAAGAAGGTATTTCAATGTCAAATTCCAGTAGTTTGCTCTGGTGAAATTGATACAACATAGGCACTGGAATGCTGGTTTTAGTCTGAACATTAGACTATGTGGTAAAAGGAATTTGTTGGACAAGGAAAACAGAATCGGGGAAAGGAAATCCTCAAGATATACTTTCCCTCATTAATTCTTTAATTTATGCTAAGTTGAGTAAATTGCTTGGTGTAGGCTCCAAAAGTGAGATAGCAGAGTTGACCTCAAAAAAGATTTTCTTTTTGCACCTTCTCCCTTCTGGCATTTGTAGTTTCACATATGTAAAATAATGGTATATTAGTAGGCCTGGAGCATTCACTGGTAAGTATGCTTACATTTGCCTTGCATAATACGTTGCGTATACATGCACATGCTGTGCACTCACACATACGTATTCTATGTGATAAAAGAGACAAATTTGCATCCATTTTTGTGGGTTTTCTGCCTCAGTGGAAGGGCAGCTTAAGACCCACCTGCCTGCTTGACTACACTAGCATATTCTGAAGATTTTGTCCTTGCCAATCTTTTTGTTTGTTTGTGAAAAGACAAAATGCTGTTTGTTTGAATTCCATTCACGATGTTTAGAAAATCAGAAAGCTGTTTAAACATTGCATTCTCTAAAATACGTATTTATTTATTGCTGATACCAATTTATTCATTATTTCTAGAAGTTTCATGCCACTGAATAAAGAAAAATAGTATACTTGAATGTGCATATGTAATTCTTTACTTTTGTGATATACTTTTAGGAACTGGAAAGAGCTTGGAGAGAATATGATAAATTGGAGTATGATGTAACTGTAACAAGGAACCACATGCAGGACCAACTCGATCGGCTTGGAGAAATTCAGGTGCGGCACAGGTCTTAAAGCACACTTAAGTCACTGATTTTCTATGATTATGTTTAAAAACTGCACAAATGGAAAAAAGGGTGACATGTGGTGCATTAACTTACAGGGTATAAAAAGAAATAAAAAGTTTGTCAGTTCTGAGGAGATCATCAGGTTTTTTCCTTTTTTTTTAATTTATTTATTTTGAAGTTTATAGCACTGGTTTTCCTGTGTTTGGAAGCCTCCTCTTTCTGGTTCAGTGTTTCAGGGTCCAAAATAGGGCAGTTTTCTCAGGCCTTAGTTGCTATGACAGTCATATTAAATCTTCACACAAATTCTTCCACCTAACTGAATATTTTAAAATGTAATTAAATCATTCTATGACGATAAATTATAATAAAAATATTCTAGGCATTGCTTCAGGTCTTACATATCAAGAGTTCTGATGTGTATCTTATTTCCTTGTTGTTCTGTGGAGGATTGGATAGTTAATGTAAGTTCTGAATTTGTAAGATCTTTGAGACACCCCACACACATGCACAGAGATGTGCATACATTATCTGGAATAAGCAGATGGGTGTGGTCCATGCTGGGAGGCATTAAAGGCTATTTGCTCCAGGGATTGATTTTCTATGCAGCTATGAAAGGGAGACTACAAGGAAGCCCAAGAGCTGAGAAATTTGTGTTCTGTGGTCCGAAGCATGCATGACCATGAATGCAAATGGGCATGCATTTTATATGCTAGTATGCAAATACCATGTTCATCTCCACCTATTTCAGGATTGGAACTGATGATTCATTTTCTCTTGTTGCATGCAGGTCTCCTGTGCAAAGTTTGCTTGGGTTTTCTTTGGAGGCAGTAGATAGAATACTCTTCATCAGTGGAGTCTGAACTAGGAAATTGCTGTTGAATTGACTGACGCATCATGAAATTAGTTCATCTTACACTTTTTGTTTCTGACAGTATTTGAATGTTGCACTTTTATGGGAAAGGAGAGTGTCATTACTGTGTTTTATGGGGAACGATATGTAGTGTAGTCTAAAGAAAGAAAAGGGGTTTTTTTCTGCTTGCAGTGGTGTTCCAATTTATTTCCTTTATGTGCGGTTTATCTATTGGCAGTCTGAGCCAGCAGGGATACAGCGTGCTCAGATTCAGAAGGAACTGTGGAGAATTCAAGATGTCATGGAGGGTTTAAGTAAACATAAACAGCAAAGAAGCTGTTCAGAGTCAGGTAAGCCGGTTGTTTTTATCTTGCAGGAAATGAAATTAGATAATCTACATTTTTAAAGGACAAGCTCCATAGTTGCTTTTGTATGTGTGAAAAAATGAAACAATTTGCTGAGAAAGGAAGTTGATGCTTTGTGTATTTGTTTGATAGCCATAGGTTATAGTTCAGATTTTAAAAGCTGTTTATTGAAAACAATTTTTCTTTTTCTTTCTATGCCTCTTCCCCTCTCCCAAACAGGCATCATGGGATCAAGGGCATTTTCAGCTATTAAATACAAAAATGAGGTATGGTTTTAGCATATTTACCATTTTAGCATCACTGAATTTCTGATACACCTGTAATAAAAATTAACATTATTCTAATTGTTTTAAGGGTATCTGAAATATTTATTCTGTATGCTTCTGTGGAAATACTGCATTATGAATTAGTTTTAAAGACTTATATCTCCACTAGTATTTCTAACACTTTCATTTGTTCTGTGTATTTGTTCTTTATATTCTCACTGGTATGTTTCTCTTTTCCATTTCTCACCTTTTCCTCTCCCTAGGCTCTTCCCTAGAAATATAAACCCCGATTTATGAATTTGTTTTCTACCCACCACACTTTTCATGGGAAGAAAGACATTGCTTTATATGTTGATGCACGTATCGAGCCTGGTTCTCAGATGGCCAGAGCACCCACAAGAACAGCTAAAACTGTGGGAGCTCCCAAATGTTCAATTCCTCTGAAAATCTGGCTAGAAATTACAGTTTTAAAGGGACATTGTCATGGTTATCTAAAATGTCTGCAAGGTACATCTGGCTTACAGAACCTTCTAAAAGCCTAATCCGTGTAAAAATCTTTAAAAAGATACTGAATTTAAACTTAAAAGGATGATACAGAGAGTTCATATGTGGCCAACAGAAAGGGCAGGTGTTAGAACTGAAAATCCTGAGAAGCTGACTAATGAAACTATTGAAGTATTTCAGTCCAGGTGGCGCTAATAAAATAAAAAGCAACTAAATGAGCAAAACAGTCCGAAGAAACCTGAAGAAACTAAAGCTGTCTTGGCCTTTTTTTTTGGGGGGAAGAGGTTGGTTGGGGTTTTGTTTGAGGTTTTTTTTGTGTGACATTGTCCCTTTAATTCCAAAATCTATAGCTGGCATAGCTATGGTAATATATTTTTCTCTTTAAGTTATAAATAATTGTAACAGGTGTGCACATCTAAATAAGGTGACTATTCTACAATCTTTAGGAAGAGGAAGTAGTCCCACCTCGTCCTCCACTCCCTCGGTCCTATGACTTTACAGAGCATCCTCCCATAATCCCCCCTCTGCCCAGTGATAGCAGCTCCTTGCTCTGTTATAGCAGGGGCCCAGTACATCTGCCAGAAGAAAAGAAGATTCACCAAGTTCAAGGATATCAGAGAAATGGATCTTACTGTGTAAGTGGCTAAATTGCCACATTGTTCTTGAAGCATCCCCTTTTGTTCGCACAGTCACAATTTTTATTTTGTCATCTGGCTACTTTTGTGTTATGTTTTTACCTTTGTTTACTTACTTTCATTTCTGGCTCCATCATTTGCTCTTCACATTTTCCTGTCATGTATTCTGTGCATAGATAAAATGTCTTAAGACTTTAATGCTTGTATCTGAGTACATTTCAGCAGATTCTTCTGTTCACAAGTTCTTACAAAACTCTAGGTTCAGAATCAGTTTTTGCTGAAGCCTTGTATCAGTTTGTTTCCTGAAGATGATTTTAAGGGGGGGGGAACCCCCTTCACATTTTTGTGGCAATTTTTTTCTGTAATTTCTGAAAGTATGCAAATGTTGTTACTATAATTAACTACAAAGAAATTCTGCTGCAATGGCACTTGAACAATCAAACATTGTCTTAAAGTGAAAGCAGAGTTGTCACAAAGTAACTGGTTTACGTCTTAAGACATAAATGCTTGTGCAAAAATGCATGTTTATTTACCTCATAATTTGTCATTCCTCAGGGTCCTGATTATAGGCTTTATAAGAGTGAACCAGAGTTAACTACGGTAGCAGAAGTGGATGAGTCTAATGGTGAAGAAAAGACAGAACAAATTTCAGAATCAGAATCTACTGCTAAAGGTTTGTCTCCAGGCATAGTGTTTACAACCTTTCAGCCTTTTCACAAGGAATACAAAGGTTTAACTGTGTTACGGAAGCTGTGTCATCTTTCATATTTTTGTAGCCTGTCCCTTTCTTAATGTGATGAAAGAGCTTCCAGATAAAATAATGATTTAATTACACGAAGAGAAAGATTTCAGTCAATTACACCGCAGAAAAATCAAACATTACACTCACCAACAACCCTGAAATCCTTATTGACACCATGTCTAATCACATCACTCACATTCCCCACACACCATTCCCTTGAACAATTACCCATTTTATGTTCTTGCCCTTGAACAATTACTCGGTTTTTGAATCAAGCTCCCAATGTTATGTCGCTGGAACGTCCAAAAAGGCAGCACCACAGAATTTTCGGGCTCTCATAAGGCAGGGAAACAATGTCTTTTTCTTTTTTTAATCTTGTAATTGTTGAATTGCCTTCTGTCCTCTGATATAATAGGAATAATGATCGCGACCTTGGAGTGTACAGACGATAAAGGTCTTTGCAGTTGCTAAATGCTTTAGATTCTTCTCTTCATCTAGCTTCTATAAAAGCAACTAATTGCTTGGTAGAGTCTTTTACCAGGAAGTGCTTCTCAATTCTGTTTGTTAAAACACACAGAATAGTTTGTTAAAGGTGACTTCAGGAAAAGCTCTTGAGCACCTCCCCAAAACCGTATTAAGAGCTCTTAGAAAAAGTAACTAAACTTACCCATTTTTTATACCATAACAACGGTTGATGTTTTCAGTGCCAGCAGGATCACCACCTTTTGTTCTGGTAGTTGGACTAAGTACACCCATAGCAGGCTGGGGCAACTACCAGAATTTGGGCAAGAAGTATGATCATATTTTCATCAGAATGGTAATAGAGGCTTTTAAAAGTAAATTAGCAAACAGTTTGGGTGTGAACAATGAGAATGGCACTGTGGTTTAATTAAGCTTGCACTTGCCAAACAATTAGACAATTCAAATTCACTATGGTATTTGCTGAGGTATGGTATTCACTTAAGATAGATAGTAAATTTATTTTACCTTGGTGATGAAAAATGCAAGGTTTAGCCTGAGATATGCTAATCATCAGTCACCTAAATTGAGGAAGTTGCCCTTCTGACAACAGGCCTAGTTTATTGACTTGTGGTGTTCCAGAATATTTAGAGTAATTTATGACAAGAGGAAGAGTAATTATCACAATATAAGAAAGCCTATGCTGACTGTATAAAAAGCGAACCAATGCTTTTTGAGCACCCCAGTCTGCTTTCTATCTTCTTCTGTAAAGACAGAAATAATTTTATTATGTCCATTTGTAGAAAAACAGTCCTCAGTGAGGGAAGGCAATAATGCAGATTCTTCTAATATAAATGACATCTAGGAACAGGGAAGAGAATAGCTGCAGCAGTAGCAAGCGAGACTTTATATCTTCTTAAACAGCAGAGTGAATCTGGTTTATCATACCTGTGTTTTATCATCTGGCCCAGGCTTTTCAGCATGTGAATTTCCGAACTGGTATGTCTTGTTCTGAGCATTCATTTATATTAACAATTCCCTGCAGTAGGAAAAATATAACCATTCCTGATTGGTTGGGGTTTTGTATAGTCCATATGTCATTACAATTATATGGTGTTTCAACAAACATTTTTATGCCATTCTATCCTAACAGTTTAGCAGCTGGAAAGGAAACAAACTGAGGCAGCTCCTCTCTACAGTTTTTCTTTCTTGCTGTTTGGGGGTGGCTCTAAAAATCAGTAAATTTCAGAGGAAATTTAAAACTGTTTTACTAGTTTGTTGTGCACATTATTCTACTAGACACTTGTCATATCAGCCCTTTCCCTCTCTTTTCAAAAGTCAACCAAGAGAAACGTTTTAATGGGACAATGTAAAGTACCCTTACAGCTGTCTGCGAGCAGAATATTTAGGACCTGAGTGGTACATAAAGGTGGCACAAAGGGAAAATGGAGTTCTGCTATATCTTATGTCTGTAGGAGACCCAAACTTTTGCTTTGTAGTTTTTGTTTTGAATGATGGATTTGGCATTCAGGTACCTCCAGACTGTTTTGTTAGCCCCAGGCTAGGGGCTAGTCATCTGCCTGTGCACCTTAACAGAGGTGATAGTTAGGCATTAAAATCTTTTCAGTCTTTTGAACAGTAGTTTCCAAGGCTGACAACACGTATTTCCTAGAAAACAAGAAACCGTCTTGGCAATGTTATTATGTTGCTTTACTGTTTCACAGGCTCACATTTTCCTGTGGGAGTTGTACCACCCAGAACCAAATCGCCAACACCAGAGTCTTCAACAATAGCCTCCTATGTTACTTTGAGGAAGAATAAGAAGATAGAGCCAAGAACGGTACTTCAAAATAACTTCTGACCATTGATGGATAGTGATGTGTCATTTCTAAGTTTAATTTCTGTAGTTGCTTCTAAAGTTGTAATTTTAATTTTCTTTGCAAAATAGTCACTGTATTAAAAATATAATATACTAGGTTAATGGAGACAGCTGCGGAAAAAATGACTAAGTTATAAAGGTTGTGTATGGTAAACTGCATAGAGACACTTAGACTAGGCAAGAAGTAAATGGTAGTGGTAAATCTAAGCTACTGAAGTGCAGGCTTGAGTTAAAAGGACAGCCAGCATCTTAGATTAAAACTTGCAAGGGCTTGTATTTGGCTTCTGGGGAAATTTAACAGCACTTGTTTAAAAATACTGTCTTTTATTTATTTCATTACTAAAGTGATTTGGGAAATACCTAAAGTAGCCAGAAAATAAGGATACAACAAGCAATATGTGGGTAATAAGCCTGAAATTTCAGATTACAGAGTCCTGTAGTCTCCGAGTTGAAGACAGATGTTTAAATCTAGTTCATGCAAAAGGGAGGAAAACTTCTGCTGTAGTTACAGCATGAATAAAAGAAGTTGTAGGAAGAATGGGGGAGGAGAGAGAAACTCCTAGGCTGTTGACTGGAGAAAGAATGCCACTTCAGAAGTGAAATCAGTTACTGTGAATTTACTGAATGCAGCTGATTAGCCCAAAGTAATTTTTTTTTTGTTTGTTTTTGTCCTACAAAGTACTACAAAGTACAGATCTATCCAAAAATCAGTGAATTTCAAGAACAGAGTAGGTATAGTAATGGCTGTTATTTTGGGAATAATACAATGCTTAGAATTACTTATTTTTAATTGGTGATGAATTCACTTTGTTTCAGCCTGTCCTTGCTGTTAAATGATGCCAGCTGTAGTTTTTTCCTGAAATAAAAAGGCAGAAATCACTATTAGACCAATTGGTATAAACATCCTGGATCATTAAATTTTGATTATGTTTCTGTCTCAGTCAAGTAACTTGTGTTTGCCTGTTGTATAATGTCTGGTAAATTGTTTCAACTTGATAGGTTGGCTTTGAGAGAGCATCTAGCATTCTTCTAATGTTTATTATTGATGGTGGTAATGTCAGTGTTCAAATAAGTAAATTATTCCTTCCTTTTATTTTGAATTTCCTTGTTCATTTATTAATAACTCTTTCTTTCACTTTTTTAACATACGTAAGAGATCTTTAGATCTTTACTTCCTTGCTAGTTTTATGCTTTCTAGTAAATCATTAGGTGATCTTCTCTGACAAGCTGAACAGTTTAGAACCTTGCTTTTTAAAGTCAAATATAGATAGATATATATATATACATATATATATATGTTTTCTCCCATTTAAGGAAAGACCAAGAAGTGCAGTGGAGCAGCTGTGTCTTGCAGAAAGCACACGGCCTCGAATGACTGTGGAGGAACAGATGGAAAGAATAAAGAGACACCAGCAAGCTTGTCTGAGAGAGAAGAGAAAAGGACTCAATATTATTGGTGTTTCAGACCAGTCTCCCTCACAGAGTTTGTCATTTGTCAGAGATAATCCGTTCAAATTGGCACAGGTGGGTCCCACATAATTCAAAAACGTCACTGTGTCCAGTTAAAAAAAAAAAAATTTGTTTAAAAATTGTTCTCTCTCCAAAATAAAATGATACCACAGATGTCCGTTTGAAACTGCTTGTACAGAGTAACAGTCACAATTCTCTGCCAGACACAAAAGAAAGGGAGATGACAATCTTCATGCTCATACCTTATGATGGTAGAAGTCATTTCTTTGTCTTTGGGGAAAATAAATAGTTCAAATCCACATATGTTTGATTATGCGTTGTGATGTTTGTTAACAGGGGGTTTTGTCAAATTTAGCAAACAAGATGAAATTGCAAGCTCTGTGACAAAAAGCAATGTCAGGCAGGATCATGATTCAGTTGATGTATAAATTATGAAGATTGTTCTGCCATGTAATCTATTCAAAAATCTGTAACATTTTTAGGTAGGATTATATGTTTATGATGATAGCACTTAACTAGTGCTCTTTTGCTGTGGTGTTTTGAGCCCATAAATATATGAAACTAGAACCCTCGCTTTTGTTAAGGCAAAGAATTGAGTTTATTAAAGGGTAATGGGTGAGGAGAGAAGAGAAAGATATAACTGCTTGTCATAAACCAGGAAATACTATCCTGCATATACATCTAAAAAAACCCAAGCCAAGCAAAAACAAAACAAACCCAGGGCAGTTGATGTTATACAGCCTACTTCTTTCTAGCTGGTAAGAATTAGTTTTTCTTTTTCAATAGCTTAACAAGGTTATCCTTTTTTTTTTTCCCAAAAAATAATAAAAGAATTAAAAAAGTCCTCTGGCATACCTCATGCTTTTTTCCTCAGACCATATTGCTGCTTTATTTTTATTTATCTTTTTTTTTTTTTTTTTACTCCATGCCTTCTTTTATGTTCTGTAGGCATTTTAACATTTGATTTTCTAAAACCGGATTAAGTACACTGCGTTGTTAAGAAGTCAGCATATTTCCAAAGAGGTTTCAGGTTGTTTTTTCCCCTGAGCATGCTAAACTGCCTTCAGAGCTATACAAAAGTTACTTTTCCTTCAACAGCACTGATCCCCAGAAGACACTGGATTTACGTTTTGCCTTCGCTTTAGAGCATCTATATTTGGGCTGACATAGTGAATGCTATATATGAAGGGGGCTGCTGCAAATATTTTTGTGATTAACACTGCCTCTCTCAAGAAGACATGCAAAGCAAAGCTTTGCAGATGTTTCTTTCTGTAGTTTTTACACAAGTGTTTGAGCTTTACCATTTTCCTGCGGTGTCAATTCATACCTTAAGGTGAGGAAACTACAGTCGTGTTATGTTGTCGTTCCTGGTTAGCCAGCACTTTGTGAGCAGAGTGCGGGAAGTGGCCAAATTCTCTGTGCCAGCACTACTTGCTACACAGAACTCAAAAGAAATTTGCTCATGTCAGTATGTTACTCAGTCTTCTTTGTGGGATCAGTGCTATGTGGATGAGATAAATTTATAGAATAAATGAGAATGTGCCTGAATTAAATATTTAGCTAGTAGTCCATGCTACAAAATCACTCTTTCTATCACAACTTTAATTCTTCCAGAGTGCTATTTGGCAAAAAGCCCCAAGAGGAGGTATTACAGTGCAGTAATAGCTCTTATTTTTAAAAGCATAGTTTCTATGCCTGTTGATTTCCATACACAAAAATGGTGCAATAGCATTAACTGCTGAAAGTAAATTTTCAGTTGTGGTTTGGTTATTTAAGAACTGGAGGGGAAAAAAATATTGTTTCATAAACAGCATACTGTGTAATTTTTAGATCATTACCAGTATACAAAAGGAAGCTGCTTCACAATTGTTACTGTTTGGGAGAAGTGTATAATATGGGTGCATACTTTAGTTAGGGAAGTAGGTTTGTGAACTGACTTACATGGAATTTCCTCTTAACAGAGTGCTTGTCCTAAATCACAGGAATTCAGCCACAAGATTTACTGCTTTCATGGTTCCCATTTTTCTCAGCCCTCATGCTTAGTTTGATGAGATTTACATGAACCTCACTTCAGTTCGGTTTGCTACTTTGCCAAGATGCACAGTTCACGATCTTAAGTCACCTCTACCATCCTTCCTCAAAATTTTTACATCAGATTAACCTTTGCGCAGTGGATTTTTTTTAAAAAAACAGTGCTTATGAACACAAATAACAGTGTTACTGAGCCTGTGTGTGACCGAGTTAAATATGAATGAAATCTCAGAAGACAAAGGTGACTAGTAGCAATGCTGGAGATTGGAGGGGCAGGCAGGTGCAGAAAGTACAGTAATCTTACAGAGAAAAAGATTGTTAGACTGAACTCTTCTGAAAGGTACAAAAAAAGTTCATGGCAATTTCCATTTTCCTTATTGCAGTGCAGTAGTATACCTAGGTCCCTTTTTTAAGTAATTATTTTTTTTAATCACAGTCAGAGGACAGCACAAGGCTCAGAACTGAAATTCTGATAACTTTTGTAAGAATACATCTGTGTACCAATTTTGTTCCACAGAATCGAAAAAAGGATGATACAGTATCTAATAACATGAAGGAATTAGAGAGCACCAGTAAAGAAAATCATTTGAAACAAAGTAGTGGAAGTCCTGGAGAAGAGACAACACACCTAAAACATGATGGAGAAAAAGAAAGTCATTTGGGTTTTACTAAAGAGGTACTAAACTGCCCCTTATTGAACTGTACATCAGCCTGTCTTGCAGCAGAAAAAATCTGAGCCACAGACAGCAGAGTATGGGAAATTGAGCCTGTTCCTTTTGCTTGGAAGATTAAGATTTCTTTTTGGATATAATAAATACTCTATGGAGAAATACAGAATTGTATCAGATCTGTCTCTAGCTGATATATTGAATTTTCCTGTATATGGCCTTCCTAAATTTCGTTTTACCTAACATTTTCTGTTACTGTCTTGACTGACTGGAAAAGTACAAATCTTTCTTTACTTCTTTGAAACAAACCTGATATTAATGCATCTTAAAATAATAATGACTGCTGGTTCACTGCTTATGATATCCCAATGTAGGATTTTTTTCAGTCATTTAATACACCTGACTTTTTGTTTGGTTGCCTGTAGTGCATCAAATAGTTCAGGGGAAGCAGAGTAAATCTGACGCAACAACTTATACATGGAAGTGGGCAGTAACTGTAGTTTGTACTGTTTGGTCACAGGATTGATTTCTGTCTTGAAATAGTCTCAGACTCACTTGGCAGTGAGTTACCTTGGTGTTTCTGGTGCTAAGGTGCCCTGAACATACAGCAAAATTAGACTGACTATGGGGAATAGATTACTGGAGTTGTTTCTACATAATCGTATCCTGCTCATAGTTTAATAATTTTTTCAAATCTTGTCTAGAGGGTTTTTTTCTTCTTTTCTGTCCATAGTCTTTAATTAATCATCCTTTGCTTTTCTTTTTCCTCACTCATTTTTCCTTTTGTTTTCCTGTTTTATATTTGGCTTTTTCTAAACATACATCTGATAGAGAATGATATAAAATCAGATAATAAACATCTGTTGTTGTTATTTGAAAACACTTTCTGTTGCAAGTCTGTAGCATTTTTAAGTATGCAAATCTTATAAAGGAAAATTATGTAATACACTTATTGGCTGTATCCAATCAGACCTTTAAGAGCAGTATTCAGGCTTATCAACAACATCAGTAGCCGGAATCTGTTGTCAGTGTGAAGAGGCATAGTATGAAAAAATAGGCAGGCTACAATCCAGAGTTCAGAGAAGTTCTGGAAGTTATTAAGCCAACCCCTGTTCATTGGCTCTGGTATAAGGTTCAGGATAACTCTATTAACCTGAATGGTATTGATAAAAATTGCTTAAGTTAGGTAATTCTGAGTTACTAAGTATACATGATGGCAAAATTTGTCTGTTAATAAAACTGTTTCCTGATACTGTATTTCTTATCTGCCATTCAGTGTGTGTTACAGTTCTCTGCTTCATGAGTTCGATTTTTTTTTATAGCTGACAAAAACTGATGATCTTTTATCAGATGCACATGTTGTATCTGACTCAAAAGAAGTGACTGATGAAGAGAAATCAGAAAAGGAAAAGAAAAATAAGTTGGAAGAACCACGTGATGGTGATATAAGGTAAAAATAAAACAAGATGTTCAGAGGCTATTTAAACTTGCACACTGTATTTATTAGCTGAACAGACCGAATAACTAATGAAATACTGCCTTAAATACTTAAAAGGTATATTCATGTGGTTTTGAGTGGTTTACATATAGAGAAATCTAGTGAGAAACCCAGCCACTGAAGGGGTTCAGTAAGAGGTGATGAGTTGGTCGGTGAAAAAATGTTTTATTTTCAAGTATTGCCCCAGTTATAAACAGAATACTTCATAATTGTTGCTTTGGGATACAAAATGTATTTAGTAATGCCAGTTCAAGTTTTGTATCAGTTTATTATGAAAGCTTCTGCCAGGGCTTCCACAGCAAGCCCTTTACCACTGGTATTTAGGAGCAGACTAAACAGCTTATTCTATATCTCCTGCTTTAACTTTTACTTCACTGTTTTGGAGCACTGCAGAATTAGATTAACATTGTGCCTTGGGTATTCCTTTTTAAGGATTCATAATGGTAATGTAGAGTTGCACTGCAGATTCTAAGAGAGTTCTTACATTAGGTCATAGCTTTCTCGCAGCACCCTTCAGAAAAATAGGTATCACACAGTAAGAAACTGCAAGAGTACGTAAAGGAAAGGAATTCAATTTCCAGTACTTTCTGGGTTTTTTTAAGTCTAACTTTACAAGGAGAAGGGTTTCAGAATACGTGCTGACTTTACATTACACAAATTTGTCGGTTGCAACTGTTTTCTATTAACAGAAGAAAATTAAATTGTAACTCCTGTACTTAGTGGTTAACACCTGAAATTAAGTTAGAGCAAGTTCTAAACACTGTGCTTTTTTTAACCAGCTTGCAGAATGTGACCACAGTTGCAAACCACAAACCCAAAACCAGCTCAGAAGAAAGTGAAGTAGTTAGAGTTCAAGAACAAGAAGGAATTATGTCTTCATTTGAATTAGCAGCACAGTCTTCAAAAGGAAATAAGGCAACAGCAGGTATGGAAAACTGTTTGACTAAAGCATAATTTACACAGTATGTATGTAAAACTTCATTTCATTTTGACTGTCTTTTGATGCTGTGAAACCTTTGTGAATTGAAAGTGCTGAGCTAGTCTAGATATCAAGTGTATGGTTTTATAACATAGAGAAAAATATTTTCCCAGTGGACAACTACAGAAATTCCAGTTTTGTGAGGTTTTAATGTAGGTTTTATGGTTACATGTAATTCAGGGAGTTAAATAACTATTGCCAGAAATAGTCATACTATAGTGGTGAGTTGGAACAAGTCCTTCCCTATTCATCTTGTAGAACAGCGTTTCAAACCTCGGTATGTACAGATTGTTTCCTCTTACCTCCTTGTGAAGTGATGGCCCAAGATTGAGGGATCCTTGAGAGTTTCCAATATACCTAGTAAATTTTGAACTAGCAAGTAAAAGACCCCAGTTTGATCATGTTTCCAAGAATAAGAAAAGGTGAAGAAACAGGAAACACTAACTGACTGGTAAAATGACTTTTGTGAACTACTTTGCAAGAAGAGAAGGGTAGAATAAAGCAAAATTGTTTACAAAGATATAAAAAAAAAAGGGGGAGTGTGAAGGAGGGGAGGAAGAAAGAAGATAGAATTTAAGACATCATTGGGATATTTGGTGATGGGAGCGTTTAAGTAAGCCAAATGGTTCAATTTATGCATATAAAAGGTGACATGAACCTTTGTAGTGCATTCAGCAATCCTTTCTGTGACTTGATAATCGAAACCAGAACTTGTAAATACATTTTACAGTACTCAGCAGAATAAAAACCGCTTATTTAATCTGAGCTGGGATATGAAGGTGGGTCTGGGACTATCCTGACTAGTTAAATTTTACTTCCCTCTACTCCCCCTCCCCCTTTGCAACATAAATTACACATCAACATTCATGTGCCTGTTGTTTGTTCCTTTGGTGTTCTACTACTCAATTCACAGGTCTGAGTAATGATCTTTCTTGAGAACAGCTGTGCTCTCCCCTGAAGTTGTGCTTATTGTGCTGATCAGATTTTTAAGTCTTTACTGTGTAACTTTCATTGGTTCTGCTTATATCTATTATGGCTTGAAATCATGCCTTCCATAACTTGTATTCTTATTTATCTTGCTGTATGACTCGCAGTGAAAAGTCTGCCTTCTTCACCAGAATCGTCACTGTCACCAGCTCCATCTACACAGACACAGCTCACAGAAGGATCACATTTTATGTGTGTATAGTTACAGAGAAGTACGTCTTTATTTTCCCACTCCTTGTGCCATTTTTCCTTATGTTTTTCTAAGTACATATGTTCTAGTTATTTTTCTGAGAAACATCTGTAGACAATACTTGGCAAGACAAAGTTACCTGCAGTGTTGAATATAAACTAACCAGAAAACAGACCAAATACATGTATTGATTTGCTTGAAATAAATGTATTCTCTATCCAAGTACAAAGAGAAAAGATTAATTGGCTTACCAAGCACATGCTCCACAACAGGCAAGATAATAGCCCTTTGAATTACGTGAGAGACCTAAGTTGTTACAATTAGACACCCAGATAAGGTATGAGCTCAGTGCTCAAGTGCAGATGAATCTTGATGCTTCTTCGGTCATGGTAATAGGCAACTAGAGCTAGATCTTTTAGTAATGCATAAGAGGCAGTGATTAATGCCCCAGCAGAGTTTCTGACTTAAACCATAGATGACTTGAGGCATGACAAATAGAAAGGAAAAAAAATGAGAGTGGAAGGAATGTAACACATTTATTTATTATTTCTATAGGTAGTCCTCACAGCTTCTTCTTTGTCATAGGAGTTGATTTCTTCTAGGAATCAAGTTAGAAAGCATGAATTAGGCTAGATTTACATGTTCCCGCCTGTATTGTTACCCACTTAACGAATGGAAATGGAAATACAAGTAAGCATATTTGTTTTAAACATACAAGTGTTTAAAGAAACTAATAGAATACCAATGAGAGTGTTTCAGCACTTTACTAGCAGTTAAATCAATCCGCATTTCTTTGTTGTCAGAAGTACCTATTTAAGTAAGCCTTCTACTAAAAGAATGAACTTTGTGTCAATGGTAATGTTAAATGCCATAGCTAATGTAACTGAAGAAAACTTTTAGAAAACTTCAAGTTTCAGTCCTTTAGCATGATGAGACCTGAAGATGCATTTTTTTGTTTACTATCCTAATCTACAACACCAAACTTTCATCTTTGCAAAATTAGGGTTATTATTCATCTGAGACACCTTTCTTATATAAACTATGGTGAGGAAACTATTTATATTCTTAAAAAAATAGAAAAATTATTTTAATCTTTTTTTCCTTTTAAGAGACTGTAAAATGCACTGTTCACATTCAGCACTGACACCTGTGATGCTGACTTCATGACAGGTGCAGTCTGCCATGATTAGATTTAGGTTGGACTTTTGTATTTTTATACTGAAGTTTTATTACAGAACTGTTTGAAAAAGATAAGTGTGACTATTTAGTTTTTCTGGAAATGCTGCTTTATGTTAATGCTTTTCAGTTTCATTTTATAAGACATGTGCATTTATTATACATCATTTCAAGTAGGACAAAAGTTATCCCATCATCTCAGTTTCAGGTCAGTAGTGAAACTGAAACTGCACTACTGAATTTTGTTTGTAGCCACAGCATGCCTGTCTTGAAAGGGGAACCAACCCATAACTTCACCAGAAATTTACTACCAATTACATTAAGTTGCTGTCAGCTGTTGTCATCAGCTCCAATGGTCAGATCAGAAAACGCCTTTTTTTTTTTTTCCTGAGGATTTATGCTAAATATAAGACTAGCAAAAATGAATCATTCTTACAGTGATCTGCTTTGAAACTTAGAATCACAGAAACACAGAATGGTTTAGGTTGGAGGGGATCTTTAAAGACCATCCAGTTCCAAGCCCCTGCCATGAGCAGGGACACCTTCCACTAGACCAGGTTGCTCAAATCCAGCCTGGCCTTGAACTCTGCCAGGGATGGGGCATTTACTTCTTTGGCCAACCAATTCCAGTGCCTCACCACCCTCACAGTAAAGAATTTCTTTCTAACATCTAATCTAAATTTCCCCTCTGTCAGTTCAAAGCCATTCCCCCTTGTCCTGTCACTACTTGTCCTTGTAAAAAGTCCCTCTCCAGATTTCATGTGAGCCCCTTTAGGTAGTGGAAGGTTGCTGTAAGGTCTCCCCAGAGCCTTCTCCAGGCTGAACAAGCCCAACTCTCTCAGCTTCCCCAGCTATCTCAGCCTAACCTAATGCCCAACCCTTGACGTCCCACAGCGTTGTGTATCTGCGTAGGTAATATTGCAGCTATAACATTCCCATGTTAAGTACAATTCTACAGCTAAGTCGTAATGGAGTATGACAAAATACAGCTACCTGTAAAACTAATGCTAGCTAAAATGAAGAAAGGATTCCAGAACTTAAAATATAGCATCTGTTTTGGCTGTTTAGAGTTTTAGTTGAGTTAGAAAAACCATTCTTCTGTGTGCATATACAGTCCATGTTTCTTTGCTGCACTCTGTCTCTGTTGGTTGGAACTCCAAAACAAATTCATGTTGTGACCTGGGCCTAATATACATAGATGTATAAAGCCAAAGTCTGCTTGCCTGCAGTGTTTATTGCCCCTTACCTTCTGGGGCTGTCATCCAGTGCTTTGTGCTTTACTGAAAGCTAGGGGTTTTTAACACGCAAGAACTCAGTGTCTCTCAGATGCAAGAAATCCTGTGCAGAAAAGGGAACTTCAGAGCTGTGGGATCAGCCCTGCTCATATGCAACCAAATTTTTCAGGCAGCATCTGGAAAATGTATGGTAGGTTTCAGAGAATAATGAGGTAATACCTATTTTTGGCTTTTATGGTCAATTAGTAAAATGATACTCCTGGCATGATGCCAGGGGAATTCAGCATAGGAAATTGGTGGGCACAGGATATTGTAGGACTGAGGAAAAACCCATTAACACAAAGCTACCTTCATTGTCAGGGCTCTTGCTTTGCAGAGACAAATCTGGATGTATACCACTAACATTGTTATATTTTAAGCATTACATTTACTGAGTAATGGAGGGATAATGAAATTTTATACAGCACCTGGATTCAAACCTTAGAAACATTTTTACTAATGAACTGTTAAAAGCTATTTATAGAAGTCCTCTCAGCAATTAAAAAGATACAGCAAGCTCTGAGTTAGAGCACTCAAACTTCAGAACACCTTACAGCTACACTGCCATTACGGAGTAGCAACTGAACAATACTGCATCCTCTTCAAACCATGCCTGTCGTTTGTAGGAGCAGTTAGGGACTTCGCTGTTATTAATGGTTTTACATGAAGAATGTATGGAGATGGCTGTGTACAACAGGATAAAACTCTCAGAATAAACAGACTTTCATACAAAGCTGTGTAAATCTGAAAAAAGCTCGGTTTTGCTTCTTGCTGTCAATGTATCTTGAAGCAGTATTATTCATCAGGAAAACTGATTTTGGAAACAACTGATTTCTGAGGTACTTTTATTATGTTTTGCACCATTGATAACTACTGGTAGGATGAGACCAGAAATTCCTTACTGTATTTAATCCCAGGAATTGCTTTACACAATATTCTGTTGTTGCTAAAATAGAGTAACTTAATCTATGTCTATCTTTCAGCACTAATGGCTTCTGTTGAAACAATTCATGCCTGAGATGTATGGACCTGGCCTATGAAAATATGAGAAGATATTGTACAGTATATTTTAAATCTATGAAATTCATAGTTCTGATGCTTTTGGCCACAGAGCATCATTTTATCACTTCCTGGAAAATGTTTATTCCAAGAGAGCTTTAAATGGCCCACATGTACACTCAACAACCTTCAGATTGTTCTCCTGATACCAGCTTGCTGCTATGATTTCCGTGCACATAAAACAAAGGCTCTTTTAAAATGTGCAGCCTACAGTCAGAACTTTATTTGATATTCTCCAAAATTTAATGGTTCTTTTAATTATGGATCATATAAGTTTACTTTTTTGCTTCTTTTAAATGCATAGCTCGGTTACTTTTACATATCACCACTAAACCTTGTTTTACACTTTTTAAACATTACAGTTTATTGTTTTAACATTTTATTTGTAAAATTTTTATATATATATACATATAGATATATTTAAAATGTGCCATTTTTATTATTGCTTAGTAAAATATGTCCTGTTTCTGCTGTAATTATTTCTTGGTCAGGTTGCAATGTCAGCAGTTACTGCCACACCTCTGTCAACATATGCATTAATGTTAGTGGTTACTTTTTCTTCAATAAAATGGAGTGTAGGTATTTTGAGGTACTGGGCTTTTCCTTCATTGGGTTAGGGTGTGTATAGCAATAAGCAGGTTTCCAATCCAGTACTTAGTTTGTGTACAAATGTAATTATGTTCATTGTGTATATATTATACAATGAGCAAATACGATGTAAGTATAAGAAGCCACTTATTGTTCAAATACGACTGTTCATATCCCATTTCTTTTATATCATAATAAATAAATGTTGATGTTCTTAAGGACTTGTATAGTTAGTATTTCTTCCAGCAAACAGATGTCACACTGTGTTCCACCTTTTGATGTGGGGAATGCGACAATTCTTGTCTCATTGGCGACATCACCTGTCAACCAGAGTAGCAGTGACAGACTCTTAAGAGATTCCAGTCTTCCTCTACAGGAAAGAATAAGGCTGCAACACAGAACAAAAAGACAACCTGAGACTGAAACACAAGAAATACAGGTTCAGCTCCTGACTCTCGCAGACTTGTATCATGATGTTGGAATAATTACTTTGTCATTCTGTACCTCCATTGCCTGCCTGTTCACTTGAGTGGTAATAGCCTGTTTTACAAGGGTGTGGCGAGTAGTAATTCAGTATTTGCCAATAGTGAATGCCACGTTCAGTGGGGTTAAGGAGAGAGAAGTGTGATGGTTCCTTGAGGCTTTGACATCTGCAAAGCATCTCCCAGAAACTGAAAGAAAACCTGAAATAATTTGTCAAGTGTCATCACAGTACAGATGTTACTAGCTTTACTTTTCCGTCTCACACAGCTGCTTGAATTTGCCCAAGACAAAAGAGGTTTAGAAGACACTGATGAAAAGATTTAAGGAAAGCTTTTGAGTCTAGGATGTACAGCTAAGAAATCTGTCAAAGGTTCAGGCAACTGCCATTTGCTTCAATGAGTGTGTGTGCTATTAAGTGGCAAGGCAGGTTTCGTAAGATGACTGCCGGCTCTTTTTTTATCATAGAAATCATACCCTGTTCAAGTTAATACTGCTGTACTAGAGACTATATAATTAACTGAGCTTTTCCATAGAGGACTGCCCAAGATTGACACACAGTTGGAAATCAACTCTCTATCACTGCTCCCCTGTAGGAGTTTGTGCTTCTTGTACTCTTCTGCAGCTCCGAGCTCTACCTGTTTTTCCTGGCACTTTTTGCCACAAAGACACAGAGTGTGTTGTCTGTTTACCTGTCCTTTTGCCATTTTCTCAGAAAAGTGGAGGAATAGGAAGCAGAATTTAGCAGCAGAGCTTGGAGGATCACAGTGAAAGAGTTGGCTGAAGGAAAGAAGATGAATCATGATGCAGGCAGACAGCATCCAGCTGAACATTTGACCAAATGCCCTGTCTTCCTTTCTTGGAACAGCAGCACCAAAGTGGTGCATCCTTACATCCAAAACACAGAGCAAAAAGGAGGAATGTGATTTTATTTCTCGTTGCTCAACCAGCTGAGGTTTAAGTTCAGTGGCATCACTGGAACACCTGGGGCAAAGCAAACAGAACACACCCTGTTCTCTCCCTAACCCTTCTAAGAATGCTGCTCAGCTGTCAGACTTTGCAATCTCTTTCTGTCCTTGCTGCCAAGAAAAGAATTGCAACCAATAAAGGAAAGAATGACTAAGTGATTTTTGGACATTTATAGATCTTGTATGTGTTTAAAGCAGTTGACAGTGGGGTATATCTGTGACATACATGCAGTTTATACTGAAGCTGGGGGAGGGTGGGAGAATTAGCAAGTTTTTGCTGGTGTAAGTTGGCAAAGACAGCAAAGGTAAATGGTGCAGGAATGTAGTCATGCTCATAGACTGTAATTTCAGTTCCCGTGGGCGCTTGCAGCAAAGACTTGCAGTTTCATTGGGTGCTCTATTTTTTTGTGTCTTATGGAAAAAATGTATGGCTTTGTGTTATCACAGAGCATCTCCTGCCTCTTACCTCATCAGAATAACTCATCCCAGTGATCATACTCCTGAGATACAGAAATATCAGAATACTGATATTGTCAGCCTTCGAACATCTATCTTAAGTTTGTATCTAGGATATTTTTATATTTCTGATTGCTTTATTGGCTATTGCACTGACACTTGTATATATGGAACGTGTTTTGGGATATTTTTTCCAAAAGAAAGAGTCCTTAGGAATAATGCAACACATTCTCTACAGATGTTCATGCTTTTCAGAACCAATTACATCTATTTTTTTCTTTTGTTCACCAATTGCATTGTTCCAAGACTACTAGAGAATGTGATTCTTTTAAGTTCCTTAATAAAGTGACACTACTCAAAAAGTTATAGATGGTGTCTTGGCAGTTTTTGTATGTTGTGGACTGGCTCAAAGAGAAGGACCTCACCAGGCAGCTGAAACCCAAACCTGGCTTATATTATTACTGAGGGGGAAAAAGTGGCCTTCAGTTACTATTTCCTCATTCATATATCTGTTATAAAATGAACACAGTGAGGTTCTATTTTCAGGAAATCAGAAAAAAAATAAACAGTTTGTTTCTATTTAAATCTCTTTAACTGGACAGTCTGGGAAAGAATTATTACCCACCCTATTGGATCCTCTAGATGTAGTAACCAGGAGTACATACATGACAAACGGTAATGGATTACACTGTTTGCAAGAGATCTCCTAAATTCTCTAGTACTTGGACTGGTGGCTTAACTTATATCCTGACTGAACAGAGCAGCAGAGTGGAAGATCTATAATCAGTGGTGGTGCTGGATAAGTTTTACCTGAAGCTTCACCCATTTTAAGAATAAGGTGGTGGGTTTTTTTTCTTTTCTAATAAAGCAAACCATAAATAATACTCATTCGAATCTCAGAAGTGGGTCATCACGTCTTTTCTGCACAATAACTTTTTGTCCCTGTGATCCTGGATTTTGCTGTGCTTATTTTCTTAAGTTATTCTAGGGTAGTTTAATCTTATTTCAGTTGGAATTCCCAGTTAAAATGTTCTTTTCCATTCTCTGGGAAGTTGACGTTTAAATGGCCAGTGAACAAATTGCCTATACCTGGCACTAATAATATATCTGAAACAATTTCTTTAAGGATGCATGTGAAGATAACAAAGCAACATCTGGCCCTCATTTCTTCTAAAGAACATTATATATACTTGCTGTTATATTCTAGGAGCTGTTTAGCTTGTCCATATGGGAACACTGAAGAAGCTGCTACAAAATAAAATGGAATATACTGGTGGCTGAAAGCAAATGTCTGGCCCAAAATGAAGGCTAAAAGCAGCTGCTTTCTCAACTTGACACGCACAACTTGTTCCCCAGCTGTTCCAGATGTGTCAGTATTCAGATGTTACTTGTAAAGTGAAGTTTTTGGTATTTTTTGGTGATGTTTCTTCATTCTGTCACATGCAAACGAAAATGGTTTTAAGGTGTGTCTAAATATTATCTAGCTGTTGTGAAACTGCAAGCAACTCTTAATTGTAGTTATGGGTAAGTAACATCACCTCAGTGGTTGCTAATTGGCTCGTGGCAGTGCTATGGATGTGCTGGAGAATGCTTATTTAGGCTGAGTTAGGTTCTGTTTGGAATAAAAGCAAAAGATGTAAGCAAATGGGACTGTTCCCAGTGGACTGCTGTCAAGCATATCAGGACAAAAACAGATGTGGTATCATTAAGTTCTTTATTGCTGAAACCAAACCTAAAATAAGGAACTAATTTTTTGTCAAATTCTATCCAGATCTCTGTTCTATGGAACAGGAATACTTCAAAGAATTTCAGACTAAAAATGGAAACACCCTCTTCCTCTTTTGAAGGTGAAATGAGTACTGTTAAAATATATATATATATAGCAAAAGCAGACCCTGCAGGTTTAACTTCATCCATGGAAGAAGCAAGATTTACTTAATGGCCTAGAAATTTGGTCAGTGAAAACTTACCAAAAAATACCTTATGCTCATCTGGTAGTAGTCTTCCTGAATCACAGTGAAGTGGCTGCCACTGCCTGGGACTCTTCTGCAGCTTTAAATCCACTCCAGCCCAATGTGTAAAGTATTCTGCATTCTTTGTATGGAGAAAAAATGCCTCCTCCATACAGCAGCTCTGTCCTGACATAGGCAGCTGAATTCAGCCCACCAGTTTCTGGTTTGAAATTGCTGAAAACTGAAGGTGCTTAGCATCTTGAAAAACCAAGCTCAAAGCCCATCATGTGAGGCACCCATTATTTCCAAGTAACTTGCATGTGAATCTCCCTTATTTTCAGCAAAGGATTCTAGTTAGAAGAAAGTACTAGTCACTAGGAATTGACTAATTTGACCAGGAATCAAATAATCAGTAGGTACAAATATGTAAGAATTTGAGCAAATCATCATTAATTGACAAAGAGTACATCTCACAATGATCAAAAAGAAGCTACAAAATTCAGCAACTCTCAACTCAGAATCACCTTTTCACAATATGAATTTCTGCTGAGTCTTGACACTTGGTTACACGTGTAGTCAATTGCTCTGTATTGTATGACCCTTTTCGTGGTAAAATCCCAAGTCAGCAAAAATGTGGGGGCTGATGCAGATGTTTTCACTTTAGAGATTAATGATTTTTATTTTTTTATATATATTTTTCAGGCTCATCCACCAGTCCTGGGAACAGCCTTTCGTGGCCGTTGCATTTATTCGTTTAATACACTGAAAGAGCCATATCTAGACAGAAAAAAAGACAACTGAACTTTCTGATTAATGTTTCCTGATGGTTGTGACTGCTGCCATTTTGTGTTTGACTTCTGGCTGCATAAAGACTGTCTCAGAGAGTTTGCACATGCAAGGGCTGGTACCACACAGAAGCCAGCTTGTAAGAGTAAGGACAGGCTGAAAGTGTCATTTCATGAGCCAGGACATTGCCTGGAAACCCAAGATCATTTGGTCTTATGCACCTCTGAATAACAATACTGGCTGTTTTCTTAGCCTATGCCAGCATACTTGTCATATTTTGTAACTACTGTTTCTAGTTTATTGTGCCTAGATAAAATAAAAGAGTTTTAATAAAGACAAAGTGCCTGGATAACATATGAGATCCTGATCGCTGTTTACAAGGTAGCAGTTACTAGTTAAAGAACCAGGCTCTCAACCACTTAGGAGATTGTGTTAGTGAAGAGGAATGGGTTAATAATCAAATGAATTGCAACACTGGGACTTGCTTATGTAATCTGATTCTTTGGGATGGGGGGAGTAACTACTTTGAACTCACAGCATTTTATTTTAAAGCTTCCATTTCATGATCTTAAAGCTACTCCATTCTGTGTGATCAGCTAAATACAATCTAGGAAAGTTCATCTTCACTTCCATTATCCAGAATTTAGGACAAGGAAGAACGAGGCCATGACATTTTGATTGGTTTTGCCTCATTAAAACCTTGGTGACCTCAAGGAGCACAGTTAGGTCGTGTCTGCCTTGCAATGAACCAATGCCTATTTCAGCAAAGTGCTCTGCACGAATTACTATACATCTTTCATTGCCTGGTTCCAGGCTGGAGCACTTCAGTTATTTCACCCTTGAAGAGAGTCCTTAACTTCTAAATTGCTTTTAGGCAATTAACCATAGTAGTCTGGGAAGACTAAGATCTCTTTACAGCTGATGGCTCTATACTGTTAGGATTGCTGTATACAGGACTGAATCCCAGCTAAAACCTGAGCAGTCCAGATTCCCTAAGCAGTTCCAAACCCTCAGATGCTGTAACTTCATCTTTGCCTGAATGCAGCAAACTGGATTTCTATTCAGTTGATCAGATGGCCACCTCCAAAAACTGTTGCAGGGCTGTTGATTTTAAGGATGCCCAGCAAGCTGGATCTGTGTTCTGAGAAGTGCTGCTAGCAATCAATATGACTGCAGTAGGAGGCTTTTCCTCCCACAGCCCTCCCTTTTTCCTGCAGGTGTCAGTAGGCACAGACTCACTGACTCGTGCTGTACAACAGTGTTGTACCTGCAAAAGCAGCCAATCTAAGCTTCCAGGATCTGCTTTCGGAGGCTCGTTTGTGCTAACTGGGAAGCAGAAGATGAAGGGCACGTACACTACCAGACCAAGTTCAAATACTCACCCAGGAGGACTCCAAAGGAACAGTTAGCCTTGCTGCAGCTGCTATCACTGCTTTCCCACTTTGGCTTTCCTCCTTTTTTCTCTCTGCCTGTGCTTTTGTCTTCATGGTATGGTTGCCATTACAGTGTAGTTTTAAGGGATGAAAGCAAATGATTGCTGATGGATGACAAGATAGTTAATGCTTTAAACAGGAACGCAGACTGGTTCCAATAGCCAGCGATACAGTAACGTGGACAAAGCAAGTGGCGGCAGCACAATAGGCTTAGAATGATCACCATAACCATAAGTGACTGACAAAAGAAACTGTGATATACAAATACCAGTGTGTGTTTAAAAAACACTGATGTGAAAATGTCCAGAACTGCGGCCTGGGAAACTGTGTAACTCACAAGCCTTCCAGATGCGGCACAAACCACAGCTGGCCTGTCATCTTAGTAATATTTAGTATCGCATTCTCTTCTGCCTTTCTGAGAATCTGGGTACTGAGCACACACAGGAAATCGGGGATTACAAACTTGTCTGAACTTTTCACTGCCAGACATTAACATGCGGATGCAGCAGCCTATATGTAAATGATGTTATCTAAGCTGGTTTATGCTCGTGTTTCCAGGATAAGAAAGGAGATTATTTCATTGTGTGAACTAATTACCTGTGAAGAAAAAAATACAGCTTTTTTAATGTTAATGCCAGGCTCTATTTTTATTAACCTTCATAGTCAATGATCCGGTGTTGTATGTTTATTTTGTATTTTCAAATATTAAAGATTTGATCCTTTAACCTAAATGAAAGAAGTTCTCAATGTGACTTTGCACAAACAAGTTTCTTTGCAAAGATGTAGCCACATCTCGGAGTATTCCTTTGCCCATAAAATGGGGTTGTTTCACCAACTGCAAAGAAAAAGTGACTTTTAAGAGTCATGGTATTGCTGCTTAATCATGCACAATTAAAGATAAAAACTGGACAACCATATTAAACTGGAACTACAGGACAAATTGCTTCAAACCAGAGAAAATGCGTTCCTGGGCTAATCCAGACTTGCATACAGCCAGGGCAACAGCGTTCACGTTCATACAGCAGACCTGAGCCCAGATGGGAACAGCCCTTGTCACTTCAGGTGGACAGCTTGTATGATTAAAAGTTAAACATGCTCATACTGCAAGCATTATGAAACGCAAGAGAATTTGTGTGAGAGTCTGATCTCTTGTGGTTACTAGATCTTGCTGAAATTCAGAATCTTTCTTATTAATGCTATAATTAGGTAAGGGAGGAGGGGAGTAACTCTCAAATATTTCATGTTTTAATATTTGTATAGCTTTTAAACCAGGATTTATTTTGTCATACTTCACCTTAAAGTTTGATATAAACTGAGTTGTTGAGCTTTGCAGATACATATTTTACTACAGATCACAGGCTGATGACAATACATTGCGTGTAATGGAAATGAATATACATGCGATATGCCAAAGGAAGTTATCACAGCATAGTGCAGGTGGTTGGACTGAGACCACCTAATGCAATAAAAGAAGGTCCCAAAATCTGACCACATTAGTCAGAAAAAGACCTCCAAAATGTGTGCTAGTAAAACAAAACTGGAAGACAAGTGGTTCACAGGCACTGGTTTAGCACTTAAGTTACGTGAAAATAATCGGGGAGGGGGGGGAATGTTTTGGTTTGGTTTGGTTTTTTTCTCTAAAGTCCCATTTTGTAAGATCAGGTCCTCAGGGTAAGCCAGGAGCACAGAACCCATGGCCTGAAGTGCTGCAAAAGGATTTTTCTTGGAAGAAACAAGGCAGAAGTAGGTCATGGCTCCCTGAAGAGCTGATACCTTAACGCTTTTCAGTGCCTGAGTTACACTTCTATAACACACGACTCTTTGTTGTACCTCTCATGCAGTAGCACAACCTAAATCAAATAGTTTTCTCAACTTAGAGTCCCCACTTTTATGTGATGACATGTAGGCCTGAATTGTTGTAAGATGCCCCACATTTAAAATTAGTTCTTTTTCACCTTGCTCTAAAATGTTGTAATAGAAATGTTTCCTATATTTTCCAGGCTTTAAGTAGCTGAATCCACTTTTCACCAAAATGAAACCGATGCTTAGCATTGCCAAAAGAGTTAGAAATTCAACTGTAAAGATGATAGTTCTGATAAACTGTCTAGTTGAATGTAATATAAAGCCAAACTGCTGCCATTTGTCCTGATAGTAGGCCTCTATAGCAACAGCTTGCTAAGAATGTATAGTGCCACATTTTCCTGCTGTATTTTAAGCAGTATAGTAGGTTGTTTTGGTGCACTGAACTGCCTAGGAAAAATACTGGACAGTATTTGTTTCTTGAATACACTTTAAATGTGTCACTAGGCAAAAGTCATTAAGCACATAATAAATGTTCATCTTCACTGAAAAAAACCAAAAAGTTTTAAAAGACTGAATAGAACTAAAAATGTTATGTGATAAAAACTAGGTCCATCTCTATTGAGAACGTTCCATGTGTATGTATAAAGCATCTTTCACTGGAAGACTTCAAAGACAGACAACTCTACCTCAGAGAAGTTCTGGGAAATAGTCTCTATTATGCACATCCTAACCATGGTTAAATTGTTGCATAACAAAACAATATTTGCCCACTTATAGAGTCTTTTGCTTTGGAGAGTCTGTGAGCAGCTGAGCTGGGAATAGACTTCAGGAGAGGGGAATCACTGCTTTGCCTATTGGAAGACATGCAGCACATCTGTAGGGCATGTCACTGGGGCATACAGCTAATTTAGGATTTAGGTCTCCCAGCTCTGCAATGTATTGCATGCTTCCTGAGAGAGGGACCCTCTGAACTATTTAAATTCTGAATTATGGAAAGGTCACAGTGCAACTTAGACTTTTCTGTGTCATACGTGCCGAGTTCCCACCTCCTAACAGCCACCCTCCACAGTTCAACCATATCAGGATTTGCTGTGAGTTCCTCAAAACCTCTTTGTTCCCCTGCTCTTGGGCTGAATTGGACATTCTGATCCCACTGAGGTTAATGGGAATTTTTCTATCAAAACAAGAGAGGGCAAATTTTCATACAAGGCTTGTAGGGAAAGCACCCATCTCTGACCATTTAATTTGCAATAAAGGTGGCTGTTGTGAGACTTGATATAAAACACCTGATCGCCGTTTCCATTCTGTTACAGACAGGAGCACAACTCGTTTCCAAATGTTCATGTTTATATTTCCAGTGCTTCAAATAAACAGTACTGGAACTTGATCAACATGTGCATAGTCAAAAAAGCTTTAATTTCTCTTCCCTTGTTGACATTACAAGGATCTAAGCCATGCAACAACCATTTTCAGTCATTTTGGTAACATAAAAGCTTCACTGTGAATGGAATAGTCTCATACGTCACCCCAAACTGGTGCTTGAAACTAATACAGTGGGGCAGTTGGCATGGATGGCAGGTTGCCTAACTGCACTGTGAAAGACAATGCAATTATTTGGAATGGAATGGCCAGATAAGATCCCACCGTCAAGGGTATGACCCCAAACAGCTGATACTGCCACCAAAATCCTTTTGGCCTCTTGCCCCAAGGCTGCCATGCAAACATCACAGCATACAGACATGCTGGCCCATGACATTGAGATAAAAGGAGTGGTAGCTGCTACACTGACTATACTGAGCATATGTGATTATACTGAGTATATATGGAGTATACTAGAACATGCTGGTATTTGTATAGGTTTTCTACAGATTACTGCTGCCTCCTACATGGCATTTTTGTTGCCAGGGAGGGGCAAAAGGGAGCACAGGAAAGCAAAGTGCTGCCCCTATTAAACCAGATAGATGAACAGACTGTGTAGGCTACTGAAGGGGGAGGAGGGGGGGAAGAGAGTTCCAGTTTTGCCAGATTGCAACTATATTCCAGCTTCAAAGGCCAGGAGTGGTGAAGTTTCCTGAGTAAAACCTGTAAGATTTGACAGGCATTCCCCTGGCTCTGCTGTCAGTATGCAGACAGGAAGGGCAGTTGGTTTGGCACAGAACTGCTGCAGTGAGCTGATGAAGATCTTTTCAGTCCCTGGGCTTCCCAGTGCTGTCATGACAACAGCTACTTTCCTGGTCCTGCTGAAACCCCTTTTCAGAGTCAGTAAATGCCATGCACAGAGAAGGAGGTTGTTTTCATCAACCTCCCTCTCTCTTAGACTTGACTGATTGAGAATAGAGAAGGACACTGTACTTCTGTGGACTTTGCTTTTCCATGAACGTGATGGATCCTTGATTTGACAGGAAAGGTTTGAAGAGTTATGAATTGGAAACATCATTTTAATAGCTCAGAAAACAAATACTCTATATTTGTCATAAGTGACAAATGACAATAAAATCATCCCACTGCTTTTGTAATTGTTAAATTAGTTTCAATTACTTTGGAGTATGACTTCTGCTGTTCAGTGAATAATGGAAGGGTTTTGGATGCAAATCTGAGCTTTTCTGAAATGCAGGTGTTTGCTCGTGCTCAAGCCTCCCAAATAATAGTTTCTACTTAAATACACTAATTCTGTATATCTTTAGCTGTTTGATAAACATTCCATAACCTGAATTTTTATTGTAAGCAGTGCAGTGGGGAGAGAAGATGAATCATCCAGCTGTTAAGGTTTTGGGATATCTGGACTCTGACGCCTTCTCTATGACAGTATCTTGCCCAAGTCTGACCAGACTGCATGATAAATGCGTCTCTTCAAGATAACCTCTTTCTCTTAACTCTCTAGCACGCCAAGCTCTGGCAGTCATGGGAAGTATGTAATCTTAGTTGCTCATCACTTTTAATCTCACAGGATTTAGCAGAACCCTAAATTTGTCACACACACTATCATGGGAATTCTGAATGCAGTCAGTCTTTCAGGCTGCATCTAAACTCGCCTTCAGGAACCCACATCTTGCCCTCAGTCATCCAGCTCAGCTCATCTTCTGTGGCTCCTGACCAGGGACCCCTTCCTATCTTGAGAAATCATGGTGCAAGGCATGACCAGTATGATCATGGTTTTCATCCCATCTGAAGCTTGGGCAAAGCCAGGGTATATCAGAAAAATAGTTCCTGTTTTTGCAGATTGGGTAATGCCTGTGTCTTTGTGTAACGTGGTAATAATATCTCAACTGTACAGAATCAGAGAAAGGTTGAGGCTGGAAGGAACCTCTGGAGATCAAGTCCAACCCCCCTACTCATAGCAGCGTCAGCTAGAATGGGATGCTCAGGACCATGTCCAGCTGTGTTTTGAGTATCTTCAGGAATGGCAACCCTGCAACCTCTCTGTGCAACTTCTTCCACTGCTTGACAGCCCTCACTGTGAAGAAGTGTTTTCTTGTGTTTAAATAGAATTTTCTGTGTTTCAGTTTGTGGCTGTTGCCTCTTGCCCTTCACCAGATACCATTGAGAAGAGTCTGGCTTCATCTTCTTTACTTTCCTCCTCAGATATTTACACATCAAGATCTTCTTGATAAGATCCCCTTGAGCCTTCACTTCTGCCTCAACAGTCCCAGCTCACCCAACATCTCCTCACCTAACATGCTCCATTCCCTTAATTATCTGCAGGGCCCCTTGCTTGGCCCACCGCAGCATGTTCTGGGAAGCTGCGAAACATGGTTGGAAGGACATGTGTTCACAAGAGCTTAATCTTGGAAAGACATGGGATTAAAGGGGAAAAACGAAAAAAAAGCACAAACATTATAAGTACATTTCTGCAAAGGAATTTTAATTCAGATTTTATGAAATAGTAATGTTAAAAAAATAACACTGGTTTATGTAAAAAAAGGCATTCTACTTATGAGCACAAATTGAAGAAGGGGAGTTTTAGAGTAATCATAGAAGAACATGGAAAAGCTACTGTAAACTTGTACTCCTTCCAAGCTGTGATTTGTATTTAATTAGCATTCAATTCATTATGCATTTCTGTTTGGTTGTAATGGTTACACACCGGTTTTGCAACATGCAAGATTTTGATTACTTCTATGGTTTTGAAAAGAATTTCCATGTGTGCAAAGAAAGACTCTGCTCTTGACTTCACATCATTTTAGAAGAGAAATGCTGGATTTTCTTCCTAGCATGCTTGTTCAGAATCACTCCCTTCACTGGGATAACATCCTCCTGGTTTTGTTGTAATGCTCTGTAGTAACTGACTCGCAGAAAATGCATGGACATACTGGCGGCAACCCTGTATTTTTGGTTGGGTGCACACCTTCATTTAAAGCTGGAATCCTGCTCTGTTATGCATAAGAATGTAGAAAACATGCATTCCCCAAACTAACAGCATGTAAAGACTCTTTAATATGGAAGCAAATATGTTAATTATCTTTGGTTAAAACTAATCTAAATTGCACCCTTTAAGAATGTTGATTCTTCTGAGACTTAAGTATTTGGGCTGCCTTTTATTGAAAAAGCAAACTGTGGCAAGTGAAAAATGTACACAAGGAGGTACAGGGCAATTTGGGAGGGAAAGAAAATGTCTCTTATAATTTGTGTATATTTTGAATCATAAAACTATTGACAGTATTCATGACAGAAAAAAAGATGCTCTATCTGCTTGTACAGTACTGCATGTATTATTGTTTTACCTGTTCATATTATCATATATATGCATCAGCTATTTAAATATGCATCAGCTATTTAAATTTTCCAATATGCATTTGGAAAACTTTCTGAATAGTTTCAAAGAAAAACACAACACATTTTTAGCATATACTTACGCAAGTCCCTGGAACTCACAAAAATTGAGAGATGTGGTGACAGGATTAATATTCACATGGATACAACAGTGCAAAAGTACAGCAAGAAGCTTTTGTTTTTGAAGCAAATTCTAAGATCATTCTCAGTGGTATCTACAACAAGTAATAGCTTATCATAGCTAAATAGCATCTATTTGAAATTCTGTACTTATGTTTCAGTTTTTGCAACATGCTATAAAGCACATAAATGAACCATATTATGAGGCCTTCTAATGCCTTGAACTCAAATCTTTAGATCTTTCACTTACAAGAAATCTTTGTGCTTTTGTGTTTTCCTTCAATATCATTTGACAGCAAATTTGACATCAATTAGCCTGCATTTTAGAGAAGAGGTTTTATGAACTTGTAAAATATCTGATTCAGTAATGTCAGGGCATCTATGGAACACAGGCTTCCTCTTACAGCTTGTGTTTACAGGTAGCTTAATGCAAAGATACCCTCCTCTCCACTGATCTTGCAAGTTGTTATAATACAAATGCAAATATAATGAATGTTAGGATGTGCTTTTGGATGAGCTCCAAAATGACAGAATGGGATTTTCCATTTCTGAACTCCTGGTGTTTTGTGTCACCTTAATAATATCTTAATTTTTTTGTTCCTTTTTCCCCATCCCCAGAGTGAGCACAGTTACATTTACCTGAGCTGTCGAGTTTTGTGAAGTTTCATGACCTAACAGCAA
>WYDI02018975.1:0-14091 GCA_009867235.2 Psittacus erithacus | reverse complement strand
CAATCACCACTCGCCGATCGAGCAGAGAGAGCTAGCCCTTCCGGGTATCTCCCAGTTTACATCCTGGACATGATGTGTTATGGTATGGAATACCTCTTTGGCCAGTTTGGGTCAGGTGTCCTTTGTCTGCTTCCTCCCAGCTTCCCCTCCTCCCAGGGCAGAGTATGAGGCTCAGAAAGTCCTTGGTCAGTGTAAACATTCTAAGCAGTAGCTAAAAACATTGGTGTTATCAGCACTGTTCCCCGACTAGAAGTCAGAAACATAGCACTGCACCAGCTACTAAGAAGGAGAAACAATGACTGCTACTGCTGAACCCAGGACAATAGTTTTGGGAAGACAGACTACTCTGTCTTTTATCTGCATCTACAGATGAGGCTGCTAACATCAGGGAACAATTACACACTCCAGTACTACCATAAGGTATTGTGGTAGGTATGGCTTTTATTTCCTCCTCCCCTGTCCCTTCATCATCCTCACTGCTGTCCACAGTAGGGCTGCTAGCCTTTTGGGAGGAAGGACTTGTGCTGATACTATAGATAGCAAGGAGGGACAGATGGGACAATTTGCACGGTGTTTGTATATCGGTGTAATGTCAGGTACTGAAATCAATAGGAAGCTTGTTTCATGATTGTAAACATGGCTATTTTAACCTTCTTTGGCAGTACTTGCTCCTGAGAGTGAAGTGTGACCATGCCCTGCAGCAGTTTGGATCTTGATGTCATTGCACTCCTAAATAAACCTATCAGAACTACCTCTGTGTGTGCCTGTGCTCCAGTCCAGCACTGTGTTTGCTGAGTGCCTCAGTGCATCCATTTGCATATGGAATACAAAAAGAAGGTCCAGAACTACAGAGACAAGAAATTTAAACATTAATGTCTTGCTGACCTAAAGATTACATTTATGATAGGGCAACCCCTACAGATAGTGAGGATGGTAATTTAACTCGTCAAGATCTTTTCAGCCTAACTATTCAACAGATACAGTCTCTCTTTATGAAGTACGCTATCTGAATAGCCCCCCACAGCGTGAACAAAATACCATCAAAAAGGACTTATTTTATTCTACAAACATATTTGTCATTAAAACATTCAGCAAAGTACAACACGCCTTCTGTCTTTTTCCTTTCTTCTACAAGACAAGTAATCTAGCAGAAAAGAAGGTATCCCTTTTCACCTTTTTTTGCCTTCCCAGTGATTACTAAAGTCAAAGAAATATGTTTGCCATTTGAATTTAGAGCACTAATAAATGTGATAAAGCATTTTAAAAGATTCAGCTATCAAACAATTCGATGATGTTCCTGCCTGAATTCTTC
Source organism: Psittacus erithacus (assembly GCA_009867235.2). Taxonomy (NCBI): domain Eukaryota; kingdom Metazoa; phylum Chordata; class Aves; order Psittaciformes; family Psittacidae; genus Psittacus; species Psittacus erithacus. The sequence continues at coordinate 12,779 of WYDI02018975.1, read as the reverse complement.
CTAACCACTATAAAACGCTCTACCCTAGTAGTTTCAATGATTAATATGAGAACACTACTGTTTGTATGTACATTGATATAAATGCACTATTAATTACATAAACTGTTAGCTGAATAATTAATAATGTCTTCTCCCTGAAGTAAATTATATGTAAACAAAGGTAACAAGTAACTGCTTATTACAATAGAGCAGGGATTCTGATCTAATATAAATCATAATAGCAAAGGCTTAGAAGTTTCTTTCTTACCAGATATTGCAAGATAATCTGAGAGTACAATTAGGAAAGTACAGCAGGAACAGAAAATTTAACAATCTGCTTTCTTGGATGTGTCACTCTACTTTAGAAACTTAGGTACATACTTCCTCAACAAAAAAAAAAAGACACATTCCTAATAGATAAATAATCAGAGAGGCTGTAGTATAGCACCAGTTCTTGAAAGAGACAGTGCAGAGCGTTTTGTGGAGGCTTGTGATGAATAAATTGTTTGTGTGATGCTTCTTTCCTCTTAATTTCACCCATTAATTACATCAAATTACAGCTGTATCAATCAAGACAGCCAATGTGATCTAGTTTGCACCAGCTTAAATTTAAGCTGTTTTGTAGGCCTACATTATTTCATGATCAATTGCTGCATTTGCTACAGGAATGTTATGTACCTGGCCCTTAACCCTCAACATATACTTTCAAAAGGTTTTCCTTTAAAAGACACTACAAACAGTGAAGGGTTTTTATGATATAAAACATATGATGGCCCACTATCACTGGAAGCAAAGATCACAGCCACATTTTGAAAGGTTTTTCCAGAACAAAAATATTGAGCAACTATCTACTAAGTAAGCAGGGTTTCATGACACTTCACTATTTATTTCAGTAGTCCAATGGATGTCATTGGCACTGGAAAGTTATACCTCAGAATGCATTTTATTTTCAATGTATCTATGCCAAGCTCTGAAAATTAATTTATTTAAGGCAATATATTTCAAAATAAACTTCAATTTGACTTGTGCATTTAATGACAAATGCTATATTAACAAGAGTCTCTGTTCCATGAAAATTTCAGTCTACCTTCACATGTAAGCCATAAGAGTATCTATGCTTTTGGTGGTGGTTTGTTTCCCTTAACATGGTGCCACCACCAGGCACCCTGCCCTCAGCTTTCACACAGAACAACTGTGTTGAGGCTGATGACAGAATGTACTTTGATGTGCTGTTGTATATAGTAAGCATTGGCAGATCTGTGTTGAAGCACTGATGAAAAAAGCAAAGTGACAACTTTCTCATAAAGCAGCAGAAGAAGAAACAAAATAAAATTACTATACAAATGTGTGCCAAAACCTTAAATTCAACAGCAACGGTTTTTTAACAGACCACATACTGGGCTGAAGAAGCACCAAGCTTTCCATTACCTGCTAGCAGGACTTTTTCTTTATTTGCCATAATAGCCAAGCTATGAACCACAACATAGTAGAAAAGCTTTGCATGCCACCTCTTCAGGTGTTATACTCAGTTCTTCAAATATTGAAAGAAAACATAGAGTTGCCTTACAAAGTCAGAGTGAAGAATAAAAACTTGCTTGTGTAGACTGTCAGATTCGTGTTGAAACAAACCCTGCAGCCCTGGGCCTGGTCCCAGACAGAAGTCTCAGGAAGAGTTTTATTGGAAGGAATCCTCTAGAACAGCTGCTGTCCCTGGCAGATGTGCCAGTGCCAACACAGCAATCAGAGAGGCAGTTTCCATAGTGATTGCAAACTCTGCTTGCGTTCTTTCTTCTTCAGTGACAATAAGCAGTCACTGCATAACTCCGTGTCAATGCAATGTGCTGCTTTTACAAGCGGCTATCTATGACACAGGGGCTAAACTGACACCTGTGACACACCTTGGCTGGTTTCAGTCTCCTCATGAAATTAAAAAAAAAAGAAAAGAAAAGATTTTTCCATTTATCTCCTTCTCAATATACTGCTATTTTGAGTCATACTATTGGTGGCCTTTTATTATTTCAAGCTTGAAATGAAACCAAACACTTTCAAAAGCTGCAAAATAAGGTGACATTAAGTGTCATGAACAGCAGCAATGAAAAAATGTGTTGAAAATCTGAATAGCATTGTGTATTTAGATAATAATATTGCAGTTAAACAAAAGCTGTTACTGCAATATCTTGCAAGCTACTGCAAGACATTGAAGTATTCATTGCTTCTGTGTGCTTAGTGAATCTTAGTCTAGGGCACATTTATTTTTCTGTAATGCTCACAAAATGCTATTAGCTTTGGCTTGATATTTAAGCTCTGCTATCTCCCTTCTCTTTATCCTTAATGTCCCTTTCCCTTTCTTCCCTTCCTTAATTTATATGCACATGGATATATGTGTATTATTTCAAAGACCCACTCCAACTGAGTTAAGTCATGAACATTGACAGGATTACTAGAGTTGAAAGAATGATCCACAGTGAATAATGTGCTCACCCTAATGAATAGTGGAGGTGTTATAGTGCAAAACTATAAACCATGGCATGTGATGCTAGGAGATGGCCATGACATAAACAATAATGAAGATTTTTCATTTGCATTTCACAAAAAAATATTCATCATCTGAAACTGAAAATATCTGTGGTGCTCACCTGACTCTGTTTGAATTGGTAGGAAAACCGGATGGTTTCCTAGCGCTTGAGCAGCTGAAAGCAAGATTTAATCATCAGGTTTTTTCTGAAGAAAATCACAGTATCTTATATCCTGCATTTCAGTTCCTGTTGCTCTGTGTTTGGTATACCACTGTATTAAGACTCTTTATGTTTTTGATCAGTTATGTTTCAGAGAAATTAATTAATTTTTGAGTTTTGGGAGGATTTAAGTGGGAGATAAATTTCCTGATTCTGGCGTTTGAGGCATGAAGAACAGAAAATCAAGAACTTCAGATGTTCCCAGGGTACATACGAGTGAGTTGATGTGTGGGTTTAATTACTGCAGTCAGCAGCACCTCAAGAACTGCACTGTCAGCATTTGAAAAGAAAGTATCTACTTACAGCACCAACATCTCCTCTAAAGTCCATTCTCAGCGGGAAACATGGAGAAGCCTCTCATAGTTACATCTCAATCACTTCTGAAGCATAGTCCTAGGAACAGTGTGGTCATAAATTTACTTGCTTCCTGGAGTTTACCAGCAATGTACAATCTATATGCCAAAATATGCTCAGGGGACCACATGAAACATCAGCTGGGAACTCCAGTAAGTCAATTTCATGGCTTTGTAGACTTTCTGTGTGTTGTACTTGACAGTTCACTTTCCAGTTCCCTACCCAGGCAGACAGTGAATCTGAGTTTGACAGCCAGTAAAGTGCATTGAGGAAGAAGATACCCAGGAGGACTGGAGATCACCCAAGCTAGAAAGAAGTGGAGAAAACTGATCATAGCCATGAACCGCTGACACCACAATTTTCTTGAATCCTGCTTCTAAAGTCCACTTCAGGTACAGATATTTGCACTTGCTAACTCAGGAGTTTTGCCGCAAGTTGGGAAATCACCCACTGGAAATAAAAGGGGAAGGAAAAGACCTGAATGGAGTTATGGATGGTAGAATAACTTTAAGACATCCTCTGTGGCTCTGAAAAAAATAAAAAAGACTGTAATCATAGTGTATGAGGGAAGGTATTTTCCAGAGCAATAAGGAAAAATTAGTACTTTCATGTAAGTTTTGGAAAAGCTCATTCGTGCCAGACCTTACTCACTTTCAAGAAATATTTTCTCCAGCTGGAAGAGGTGCATGGTTGACACTGAAGATAGAAAGGGGGATAAAACACTTGACCTACACAGGAGAATTGAAGCACTTAAATTTTTTCACCTAACAAAATGAAGGCTGAGGGGAGATACAATTGCAGTACATAAATATATAAGGAGATAAATGTTAAGGAGAGAGAAGAGGTCAGCATTGACACAAAATTATATGCTTCAAATTGGCAATGAATTTTAAGCTGGCAATAGGCAGAGCCAGTACAAAGCATCGTACAAACAAGAGAATGTGCCTTGGTTGAACTGGGTAATATTTTTTTCTTTAAATGAAAAGATCATAAAAGCTCTGTGATAGCTTTCAGTGTTACCAGGTGACAGAGCCCTGCTGTTACACAAGCTTTTCCTTTGCTAATTGTGATGATATATGTTCAATTGAAATTAGATTCTGGCTAAAAATCAGTTGCCTTGCTCAAGACCAAATTTCATGAAGGACTTCTACACAGGAATTACCATCCTAGCAACAGGACTTGTAACCTTTCAGATAACAAAGCACCTCCTAACCTGTAATCAAGTGGAGTAGGAGTCCTCTTGATTTCATCCTTTAATTGAGTAATTGCATGTTTTGGTTCACAGCCTAGTGATACTTTGTTCAAATGTCATCCCTTCCAGTGCCTCCTTTCCTCAGACTTTTTCTTATTGTAACTGGAAAATAATAATGTACATTTATGCAAATACACATGCAAATATGTCACCCATGCGTCAAATAAGCCATTTACTTGTTCACAGCATCCACAGCTGCCTTATATAGAAATCACTCAGCATAGCTGGCAACTTCTTTTTGCACTAAAGGCAGATATTATTCTAAGCTTTAGCTCAGCTGATATTTACTGTGTTGGCTGATGTTAATGGCAGAGCCAAGGATAAATTAATCAGTGGAGCCATTTTACCAGTTCATCATGCACCAACTTTGTCAATTTTATTAATGATTTACTGACTCACTTGGGGGCTTTCCTTTTTACAATAGTAGTATAGAAGACCAAATCAAAAGGATTAATTTATAAAGACATCTACAAATTTTCCTGTCCTCTATTGATAAAAAAAAATAAAAAGGAGAAACTGCACTGCCAAAACTAAGCAATAAAAAACCCTCACTGAAATCCACAAGCTAAGCCTTACTTCACCTCTCAAAGCTTACAATTCAACTGGAAAAACCATGACACTGCCCTAAGATCTGATTTCTGCAGAACCGATAGTCTAAACACAACATGACCTTTTTAATATTTCAGCACAAGTCAGACAGGCAGATCAGGATCAGGCCAGGTTGCTGAAGGAGCTACAAGCAGCCCTTTCTTTCCCTGGCCTGCACCATGCAGGGTGTGCATGCAACATGCTCCATAGCACAGTGCTGGGCTCCCAGAACACAGCACTGCCCCACACAGATGGGGCTGCAGGTTTGTGGAGGGATCACCATCTCACCTACCTGCACTGCCTTCTCCTATGCTTCCAGTTCCAGATGAGACAGAACCATTTTGGCTTCTGGTGTCACTCTACATCTGTGCCCTAGGATGTTGCCGGAAGCAGAGTGATGGATAGTAACCTCCTCATTTCAACAATTGGAAATGTTCTCCTTCATCCTTAGACTTACTGCTAGTTTGCACATAGAACAGATTTTTATAACATAAAACAGCTGCGTTTTTAATTTTGAAACTCAGTTGAGATTCTGAAATTGCAGGGCTTTAAGACTGAGCCCTGGAGTATGTATAGAGCTTTCTCTGTCCAATGCAGATATTTCCAGATGTTACAGTGAGGTAGATGCACTATTGAAAACTGTTGTAGTGTTATTTTGCATCTTACTTGCATTGAGCAGTCTAGAAATGGATGTATTTCAGGTATAGGTTAGGTGGCATACTAACACTGAAGGATTCTTTTTAAACTTAAAGCTGCCTGTTTTGTTCTGCTTCTTCAGGCTTGCAAAAGGTCTGACAAAAATCAGTACAAACAACTGCCATACCCTGTATTTAACGGGGCTTACAAAGTCCTCAGTCTCAGGGAAAGAAGATTTTGTGAAAACTGTTGCAAATTTTTGCAGTTTTCCCTGGAGTCTTGGACTTCCCTGCTGTGCTGGAAAACCTCTGAATCTTAAATTGAATATGAATTGACTCAGGTTCTTCAAATTTGCCATATTGTACCCAGAAAAATTTCAGCGTGCAAATTTTTCCAGTTCAAATGAAGAAGCAGAACATCACAGTACTATTGTTAGGCATAATCTCACATGTATAAAAATGAAATATTGCACATCAGTGCCTAGTAATGAAAAATATACAGCATATGAAAATAGTAGCACAGTACAAAATCAGAAGCTTGAGAAAGCAAGTGAATTAATGGAAATAAATAAATAGATAATAAGTGCTAGATTAAAGTACTTTATCATTATTTGATAGGAATTAGTTCAGAAGCCAGGAAGACCAGTAACATCCTCTAGGTTAGAGAAATAAAGCTTAACTTTTCAACATTGTAAAATAGATAATAAGATTTTGTAAGCATAAATTTGCCTCTAAAAACACTGCTGAAGGAATGCAGTTTATCCTAGTACCATTCAGGAATAAGTTTCTGATGAAAGAAAACCAACAAGGCAAGAACCCTATGATAATATCCTGAATCATCTTAGAGGAATACAGAGTAACATCCTAATTAGAGCTATATTGTTATTAGATGTGGGTTTTAAAACAGAACAGTCAATGGCTCTGACAATGCTTGCTCTTTTTTTCCCCCTTATTTTTATTATTAAAAACCCCACCCTAAATCAAAAGATAGTTTTCAGCCTTATTTGTACCTTTGCCTCAAGCCTTGTCTGCTCCATAGGATCACAGTACAGAGCTCTTATTTCATCCCCTAATGCAGGCTTAACAGCTTCTTTGTCAGGGTTGCCAAACTCTCAATAATATCTATTTCCCCTCAGCTCCTTCCAGCCTGGTATTGCTGGAAGAGGTCACTTTACATTACAAGTTAGGAAAACAAATCTGGCAGTTTAGTACTAACATTCTAAGGATCAGTGTTGAGCCCTGCTACTGTTCGCTTTTGCACAAGAGCTATAACGCAGGGCATCATACGGTAACAAGCATCTGTATCCCACTTCAGTTATGGATATGGGAAGCAGCTGCAGAGATGGGCTGTGGAGAAAAAAGGAAATTGTCTTTTTTTCTGCTGCTTGAGGTATGGCCTACTCAAGCAGAATATAGGCTCAGGAATACCATTTGATTCAGTCCCATCCTGCAATAAGTGCACATTGACTTACTGTAACCCAAAAAATAGCTTTAAAAGGCAGCATCACTTACTCACTGCCTAAGATGTAGTAGATGAATGGAGCTCTGAAATGGCAAAAAGGATTGTTGAAGGAAAAACAGAAGATGGATAATCTCCCAAAGAAACAGACCATACTTACGAGTTCCGAGATTTGCTGGAACAAAATCCAAAATTTGGCAGGTTCTTCTTTGCTACTATACATGCCTTAGGAGATTGCAAAAAATCCTATGTAGAAATTTTAGTAAACCAAAATAGATGTTCTCCATTGCAGACAGCTTTTCTGCTGTATTTTTTTATTTCTTTCCATATGCAGCCTCACACTTTCAAAAGGTATTTTAAATATTTCTTGCCATGATTATTTTTCACCACGATTATTTTTCTTTTTATTTAAAATTGCAAACAGCCAAACAGTCATCATGAATTTCTGTCATGTAAATGGTAAAACTGCAACTTTTCCTGGTGCTCCGGTGCTGAATACAGTACCAGTAACCTCTAGTATGAATACCCTGCTCTCCTTTTCAGGAAAGCTGTTATCATGCAGAAAGGCAGACTATCTTGTAGAGTTATAAAAGACAGGATTTTGTAATATTCAACCCTTTTCTGTGCAAAGAAAGGGAAGTGAAGGATAAATGGTGGCAAGAAATTCTGTCACTTCTTCTTGGAACAAGACTCTTGACGAGGATATTTGCCACCATACTGAAGAAAAATGGTTAAACAAATGTGTTTGCAAAGTCAACAGCTAAAAGATTTCAGGCTTTTACAATATAATTTTGAAAAGTTGTGAGGTATTTGTGAAGTGTTCTTTAAAATTTATATGTGTCTGCTCAGTTGCTCAGCAGATTGCAGAGTAAAAAGAGGACATAAATAGCTTAGAATAAGACTTCTGGTCCTCTAAAAGGTGAGACAGAAGCTTTTTATTTATTCCTTAGGAAAAAAAAAGCTTTGAAACGATGAGAAACACCAGACGAGACAACACGACTCATGCAGTAAAGGATCTGACTGGACAGAAAAATTTAATCTAGGCTTTTTACAGCACTGAAGCCCTCATTCTCCAATGACAGGAAATATTCACTCTTGTAAACCAAATTGCAGGTTTTACATTGCTCATGCATAGGCATGCATTCACTTCCACCAAAGCAGGGGAGAACTAGGTCGACTGTGAATAACCCAAGCTTCCTCCAGCTTTTTCAACTGAAAGCTTTTGCAATAAACTAGCAATGATTTATTTCATTATGATGTTGCTGTGTTGTCTTTCTTACCTTCTCTGTAACTGTCTTTTCCAGCTTTTACCTAGTAGGCCACTGTCTTCCCAAGGCAGAGTACTGAAAAAATGTACATATTCTTCTTGCCTCTAAGAATTGTGCATCAGCCTTAATGTAGTGGGATCACCTTCACTGATGGGTGTAATGACCCCTTTACTCCTCATCCTCCCTTCAAAGTCTGTCAAAATTTAGGGTAATCATAACTGTATTTTATGCCACACACACTTTATACTGGAAATAGACTGAAAGCATTTAATTATTTCGCATAAATCTCTACATCTTACTTATATCTCATATTAAAATTTATGAGTGGAGCCAAGCATAATGAACAGACTCTTCACAGAAATATATTAATTTATGTGAAGAAAAGAAATGGCATCAGATTACCATTAATATATTATATTTATGTATTGATAGTGCCTAAAACATGAGCAAACTGAGTTCCATTATAAAAACATCACATAAACTCACAATATCTGAGACCCATGATCAGTTTTAAGTACCAAGCTCTCTGTCTGGTATAAATAAGGGGAAAACAAAATTGCAAAACCCCACCAAAATTGGAAGTAAATTAATTCGAGGATAACATAAGAAGTTGGTACTGTATTTATTCAACCCGATCTCAGTATAAGAATGTTTTAGGATACTCATAAGCTATTCGCATTAAACAATTACAGTTTTTGATTTCCCAGAGGAGTAAAGCTGTATGATGCTCTGTTGTGTGTACCTTACTCCACACAGAGATAATTTCTACAGGAGATCATTAGTCCTGCATAAACTTTATTATAGTTACACCCAAAGCTTTTTAAAATCCTTCATGCTTGAAAGATTAATTGAGTTGGATGGGCCTGGAATTTTAAACCTTTTTATATGCCTCCCTTAGGCCTCTAACTCTTCTTAAATCAGGACTTTCTTTCCATTATTTTCAAGCCATTCAAACTTCATTTTCCCACTTATCACTTCAATCTAAAGAAATATCATGTATTTGTCTTTTGTTCTTTTCCATTCAGAGATAGGTAGAGAGCCTTGGGACATACAGGATCATTACCTTTCTTTTTGCTTGGAGACAGGTTTCATGAAATCCTCTAATTTCTTCCTTGTAAGGTAGGAAGCATTGTTTTTCACCACTAAGATTTAATTTGCAGTACTGTGGTCATCCTCAACAACACAAACTTTATCACTACAACTTATGACTACAGGTACTTTCAGCCTGTTGTTTAAAGGTCTCTCTTTCTCTTTTTCTCACAGAACAAGCTCCACCACAAAAAAAAGACCTGCTAAAACCTTTCCCTGCTTTTAAGATCCACTTGTCTCTATATTTTCTTCACCAAAGCATATCATGTAGGGCACTGATTGCTGCTAAATCCCTTTCAAGTTACTTTATTTTTGCCACAAATCTTTAAACAAACTGTGCAGCAAAACAGTTATATTGAACAGAGAGTAAATGGGACAGCTTCACTAGCAATTTCTAAGCATTAAGGTTGATTTATGGCTAGACTGCCAAAAAAGAGCTGGACCATGCCTATAAATTTAGGTGATTTTCATTTTCGCAGTGTCATAGGAAAGAGCTAGTTTAATGAGTGAGGTATTGCATTTAACAGTAAATCCTCCAAAATCTGGTATAAACAGTGAAGGCTTCACTCTCCCAACTCCACACCTATCTTTCTGAAGTGTTTGCCGTCATGATTTTTCTTGCTGAACTTGATCTATATTTTTAAAAAACCTCTTGTCATCTATATTTTCAACCACACAATCTTGATTTGTCTCAATTATTTCAGCTTTTAATGTATGCAGAATGAAATGCAAGACTACTAGTATTAGGCCTCCTGCAACCAGAAAATGTAAGGCTGTATGAGACAGGCTGGTATTGTTAATAGCTGGAATTATCGGCGCAATAAAGACACTGGACCAATTCACATCAACATAAATTACTTGCTGTACTTGTTAAAATATTCATTTGTTGTTTAATGATGGTTTTAAGTGATAATTTGTCTACTTTAATATCTCATTAAAAATTTAAGAGATACATGCATGGCAGTTAATTTATGCATTACCTGAGATAAAATGTAAGGAGATAGATTCAGGTTATTGTATGCAGGTATAGACCTTAATCATACTAATGTTTCTCCAGACAGGCTCAGGGCTCTGCCTGCCAAAAACTGGGAGTCTAAAATAGGAATTAGTCTAAAGATCACAGGATAATATTCCTTCTTAAATGTCGTCTTCAAAATACTTCTGATGCCTTTAAACTAAGCAAAATCATATCAGTCTTCTGGGGTACTTGAAAGTGCTTTTCTCAAGGACAGAAGTAGAAATGTGGCACTGCAGCAAAGAGGAGGAAGGAGGAATTCCCCCGGGGAGTTATCTAGCAGATAGGCTTCTCTGGTGGGATGAGTACTCATCTGATAGGCTGGTAGTGGTAAAGAGGTAGTCAAGAAACTGTGGTGAATACACTGGCAAGTTACCTGGGAGTGTCCAAAATCCTGTAATTAATGGTGCTGAATGCATTTTTGCAAAAGTTGGGAGAAAGGAAGAGGATTGCAATATAACACAATTTGCCATTGACTTGACATTCATTAAATGAGGATTAGGACAAGAATAAAGATAAAAGAACTGAAGGTTTCACCCCAGGTGGGTGGGGGAATGAAATTCAGGTTCAATAATGGGAACTCAAGAACATTGTTGAATGAAAGATTTTGGACTCAGCAGAAAGCAAGTGATGATAACTTTATGATGACTAAGGCAGTAATAATTCAGAACAATTTGGTTTTGCATCCTCAGAACAAGCAACCCCAGAGCATCAGGCCTCCTGCCCCTGCTCTATAATCTAAAAGAAACCAAACTGAAAAACAATATAGCAGTGACCAGTTTGAGAACAACTTTGCTACTGATCTTCCTACAAGATCCTTAATTTTCTGCTCAAATTTGCACACATTTTCATCAAGGCTCCAGCTGCCAATCACAGCCTTGCAGGCATAATGGTGGCTGCTGTGTACTCTGTCAGTGAGGCAGGTGGCTGCTGCGCAAGCCACTGTGGACAGCCCACTGAGCAGAAATGGTTAACAGGAAGGGATGTGCTCCCCTGGGAATCACATTTTTTGTACATTACAATGCCACAGAACCAGCCTCCACCAAAAACTAATAAATGGTAACTGATTTATGTCCATCCTGCTAGATCATCCTCCTCTCCTTTGTTGCTTGAGTTTGTTTCTTAAATATATATAAATATATATATCTATCTTGCTTATAGAAACATTTTTCGCAGAAAATTCTGCTATAAAAAGGAATTAATGCAGATAGCGACAACATGGGTTTATTACCAGGGAGGATATGAAGCAGCAGTAAAGGTTTTTTCTATCTGTGATTTGGGGCAGTTATATTTTATATATGTTTTTGTTAATCTTGACCTGTCAAACATTCAAATATGGATCTCAAGGTATGTATCTTTTAAAAAAGAAGCATGGCATTAAACTGTATTATGCAGTTCATGAAACAGCATGAAACAGCATGAACTGTATAATAAACTGTATTATGCAACTCATAATACTCATGAAACAGCAAAACCTAATTCAGCATCCTCAACAACAGGGGAGAGTATCTGCACAAACAGCAATTTATTGCTTTTTAATATATAATTAACTGTTGAGTAAAAAAATTACATAGAGTTTGACAAAGTAAAAAATTATGCCTTCCAAACTCCATTAATTTTATTGTTCTGTACTATCCTTTTGTCTTAAGTCACTAGTATCAACAAGAAGTTCCTGCATTTATAGTGGCTTTAGCTCCATGAAACTGTTCCAATTGGTTTGAACACTTGATCTGCTGCTTTGTTTGCTTCTGTGACAGGATTGCTTTTACCTAATTATGTTGTACAATGGTAAAAATTAAGAAAGCAAAAAAAAAAGGAGTTTAAGAGATTTCAGACTATGCTATATTTTTGAAGTCTTGGTAATGAACAGAACAAAAAGAACTCTGAGGCCTTTTTTTTTCAAAGAAATAAATTGCCTGTATTGAAAAGGAGGAATAAAGTAGGCATTTTGTAAATCACAAACCAATGTAAGTGAGACTGTCTGAACTCTCTGAACTTCTGCTTATTTCTAGAAGGGGAGAATCATTTCATATCTTGATACTTTTTTATCTTTCTGTATCTGTGGGTTTGTGATGCTGGATTTCTCAAAGGTAGGGAGCTTAACAGCATACATATTTTTTCCCTCATGCCATCATCTGTGGAATCAGCTCTGGTAGGAGAAGTAACAGCAGTAGTCCATGATAGTTTTATTAATACTAGGTTCTTGATATTTACACAATATTTCTGGTTTGCTACACTTTACTCACCAGTCTGTGCTCTTTGGGGACCATCAGAAATCTTCCCAGTGCTGTTTAGTGTCTAATTTGCATTTGTACTTCTGTCTTAGTGAAAGAGGAAAGGAAAGGAAAGGAAAGGAAAGGAAAGGAAAGGAAAGGAAAGGAAAGGAAAGGAAAGGAAAGGAAAGG